>QRFJ01000008.1:3906037-4012339 GCA_006176705.1 Cocos nucifera
TAATGGACTATGGGGGCACATTCAGACCATCGTCCATCTTTTTTCATCTTATCTAAGGTGAATGAGGCCTTCGACTTTGCTTGCATTAGGATGAGGTTCTCTTTCTATTTCTAACGGGTTGTGGGGGCACATACGGACCGTCATCCGCGCCTCTCCTCCCATCTCATTCTTTGTGAATGAGGCCTTCGACTTTGCTCGCATTAGGATGAGGTTCTCCTTCTGTTCCTAACGGACTGTGGGGGCACATACGAACCATCGTCCGTCTCCCTCCGTCTCATCTAAGGTGAACGAGACCTTCGACTTTGCTCGCATTAGGATGAGGTTCTTCTCATGTTCCTAACGAACTATGGGGGCACATACGGATCGTCGTCTATGCTCTCCTTCTATCTCGTTCTTTGTGAACGAGGCCTTCGACTTTGCTCGCATTAGGACGACGTTCTCCTCCTGTTTCTAACGGCCTATGGGGGCACATTCGGACCGTCGTCCATCTCCCCTGTCTCATCTAAGATGAACGAGGCCTTCGACTTTACTCGCATTAGGATGAGGTTCTCCTCCTATTTCTAACGGGCTGTGGGGGCACATACGGATCATCGTCCGTGCCTCTTCCTCCATTTCATACGTTGTGAACGAGGTCTTCGATTTTGCTCGCATTAGGATGAGGTTCTCCTCCTATTCCTAACGGACTGTGGGGGCACATATGGATCATCATCCGTACCTCTCCCTCCATCTCGTCCTTTATGAACGAGGCCTTCGACTTTGCTCGCGTTAGGATGAGATTCTTCTCCTATTTCTAATGGGCTGTGGGGGCACATAAGGGCCATTGTCAGGGCCTTTCCCCCTATCTCGTCCTTTGTGAATGAGGCCTTCACTCGAAAGAGATCTTATCTCTGATCGAGGTTGTCATCGATCGCTCGAAAAAGATCTTATCTCTGGTCAAGATTGAAGGTCTTCGACCTGTACATGTTAGGACGAGGTTCTCCTCCTATTCCTAACACGGCAACTATTGACTGCTTCTTTCCTATCATCACATGGTTTTTGCACCCAGAAATAATATTATTTGTTGGGGGAGAATTTTACCGAGGAAAAGTTACTCGCAGCATATCCCCATTTCAGGATCGTGGGGGCGTTGTTTGTCCGAGTTTTCTTGGGCAACAAGGCTTGGGTCGGACAACCTCCTCTATCTCGTGCTGGCCTTCTCAATTTGGAGCAAGCTTCTCCTAGCTTTATTGCTGGAAGATGATGAATCATCGATGTACCAAGCTCCTCCTAGGGGTAACGTTGATGATGCCATGAGGCGGCCGTCCTCCATGTCGTTTCTGGCTACGGTAGTGCCCTTGGCCGATTTTCTGCTTCAGACTGACGTCGGAAGAATTTACTCAGTTGCTCCTTTCTGACGAGCTCCTCAATTTCATCTCGGAGCTGAATGTATTCCTCAGTGTCATGGCCATGGTCGCGATTGTAGGGGCATTGCTTGCTTCGATCGTGCATGTTTGGGGAAGACCGTAGTCCTTCTGGCCTTGGCAGCTCTTTCTTAACCTCTATGAGAATTCGAGTTCGAGGGGCGTCGAGGGAGGTGTAATTACGGAATCTTTTGGGAGGAGGACTTCTTCGCTCCCTTCTGTCGGGGCTTCCTCAGTGGCAAGCTTAAAAAGTTCGGGCCTTGCTTGCGCTGGGGAGGTCGTGAGTGCGGCCGAAGTTCCTGTGGAACCTTCTGTGGGAGAACTTCATGCCCCTTTGTCGGGGCTTTCTTGGAGTCATACTCGAGAGGGAGTTTGGCCTCACTTGCACCGAACTTCATTCCAATGACGAGCTTTGAGGGGGAGTTCGGCCTTGCTTCCGCCAAACTTCATTCCGATGATGAGCTTTGAGGGAGAGTTCGGCCTCGCTTGCACCGAAGTTCATTCCACTTTTCCGCAAAATCTTCCATGGGAGAACTTCATGTTCCTTTGTCAGGGCTTCCTTAGAGTCAGGCTTGAGAGGGAGCTCGTCCTCGCTTGCGCCGAACTTCATTCCTCGGCCTCGCTTTGCGTCGAACTTCATTCCGATGATGAGCTTCGAGGGAAAGTTCGGCCTTGCTTCCGTCGAACTTTATTCTGATGATGAGCTTCGAGAGGAAGTTCGGCCTTGCTTCCGTCGAACTTCATTCCAATGATGAGCTTCGTGGGGAGTTCGGCCTCGCTTGCGCTGAAGTTCATTCCGCTTTCTCGTGAAATCTTCCGCGGGAGAACTTCATGTCCCTTTGTCGGAGCTTCCTTAGAGTGCTCGAGAGGAAGTTCGGCCTTGCTTACGCCGAACTTCATTCCGATGATGAGCTTTGAGGGAGAGTTTGGCCTTGCTTCCGTCAAACTTCATTTCGATGATAAGCTTCGAGGGGGAGTTCGGCCTCGCTTACGCCAAAGTTTATTCCGCGAAATCTTCCGTGGGAGAACTTCATGTCCCTTTGTCGGGGCTTTCTTAGAGTCATGCCTGAGAGGGAGTTCGGCCTCGCTTGCACCGAACTTCATTCTGATGATGAACTTTCAGGGGGAGTTCGATCTTGCTTTCGTCAAACTTCATTCCGTCTCCTTGTGAAACATGCGGGAGAACTTCATGCCCTTTTGTTGGGGCTTCCTTAGAATCATACTCGAGAGAGAGTTCAGCCTTGCTTGCGTTGAACTTCATTCCGATAATGAGCTTTGAGGGGGAGTTTGGCCTTGCTTCCGCCGAACTTCATTCCGATGATGAGCTTCGAGGGGGTGTTCGGCCTCGCTTGCGTCAAAGTTCATTTCGCTTTTCCGTGAAACCTTTCATGGGAGAACTTCATGTCCCTTTGTCGGGGCTTCCTTAGAGTCATGCTCGAGAGGAAGTTCGGCCTCGCTTGCGCCGAACTTCATTCCGATGATGAGCTTTTAGGGGGAGTTCGACCTTGCTTCCACCAAACTTCATTTCGGAAGAACTTCTGCTCTTTATTTCTCCTTTTTTAGGGCGATTGGTATGCCTGAATGCTCTTTCTTAAGGCCGATTTCTAGCATCCTTATGGCGGGTTTGCTGGTAAAGTCTCCGTCGGAGGTTGTCGCATGGCCAGCATCATCTCGATGGGGCCACGAATCCGACCAGCAGGTTGAACTACTCCACGTCTGCGATGGCTTCGTGTGGAACCTGGATTGTCAGAGCTGAAATGGGAGCAGATGGATCTGGCGCGCAGGTCGTCGATCGCCGAGTCGAAGCTCTCCTGAGAGGCATTTTCTCTTCGGTAAAGAACTCTAGTGAGGAAGAAGAGAGATCTCCGAAGAGGGAAGAGAGAAATCATTGCCGAGCACTCCTTTAAGAATAAGAAAATCTCGAAGGTTCATACCCTTCCTCTAGCGTCAATCTGTTGACGCAGAAACTGATCGTCACCGAAATCAGCTGGAGCGGTGGTGGATGAGGTCGCCACCAGGATCTGCAAAATAAAGTTTCGTTCGGAGCCGATGGAGGGTGGCTCCGACAGGAACCTCCGACGATCAAGTCAGCTCTGGCCAATAGGAATGGAGTGCTCGGGAATGATTTCCGTAGAGCTTAGAGTAGAAGAGAACTTAGAGCATAGAGATCAGAGGTTAGCAATTAGAGGATAGCGTATCTGAAGAGTCCTTTTAATAGGCGGAGCTTGATGGTGACTGCTATAGTTGTCTGATGGTGGGTCACTCGAGGCTACACCGAGTTTGATGCGGAGAGGATGATGTCATCAGATCGAAAGTGATAGCCATTCCGTCCGACAGTGGTGGACTGCTTGAGGTCTAACGGAGCCGCTGTAGCATCGTCTGTGGCAGATTGACGGTGATCGTTCATCCAGCTTTAATAGCCATGGCTCCCAGAAAGCAGGCATTGATCGATGGACTTCGGCATATATCGATTCTAGGATAGTTCGACCAAGGGGAAGCTCGGAAGGAGTTCGGTCGCTGAGGAGTTCGGCCGCTGAGAGTTCGAAGGAGCTCGATCGGTTGAAGGGATGACCGCTTGAGGAGTTCAGTTGAGGGGCGACTGTCGAGGAGTTCGATCGTTGGGAGTCTGAAGGAGCTCGATCGGCTGAGCAGTTCGATCGGCTACAGGAGTTCGACCTTGGGAGTCTGTAAGAGCTCGACCGGCTTGAAGGGATGGCCGCTTGAGGAGTTCGACCGAGGGACGACCGCTGAGGAGTTCGACCGCTGGGAGTCCGAAGGAGCTCGACCGGCTGAACAGTTCAATCGGCTGCAGGAGTTCGGCTAAGATTCATCCGTTAAAGCTCTTCCGCGGCTACTAGTTGCATTAGATTGAGCATCAAACTAGACTTCGGCAGGAGCGGGATTTATCCCCAAGAATAATATAAAAATATTTAAAGATAACTAAATTGATTAAACTAATTCTAAATATATATATAAAAAAAAGAAGATTACCTAATTGTGGATCTAGGGACAAGGACTGCAAGATTCGGACCGGAGGCAGGTGCAAGGGGATCGAGGGTGGGGTCGGGGATCGGATCGAGGGGGAACCGTCAGTCGAATGACAGGGGAGAGGAGGGATAGGGGTGGGGCAGGGAACCAAAAATCAAAAAAAAAATCAAAATGGGGTCGGATGGAGGGAGGTAGATCGGGGGTGGGGCAGGGAACCGAGAAAGAAAAAAAAAAGATGGGGATGGGGTGGACTGGGGGGCCAGGGTTGGGGTAGGGAATCCAGAAAAAAAGCCAAATGGGTCGAATGGGAGAGGAGTGGGAGGGACCGAGTATGGGACTGAGGATCGAGCCAAGTGGAGAAGCTATGGTCGAATGATAGTGGATAGATTAGTGGACGGTCGGATGGAAAAAAGATGGTTGGATGATAGATAATGAAGTAAAATTTGGAAACGGGATGGTGGGGGTGATTCAACGGATAATGTTCAATGGCTCCCAGAAAGTAGGCATTGATCGATGGACTTCGGCATATATCGATTCTAGGAGAGTTCGGCCAAGAGAAAGCTCGGAAGGAGTTCGGTCGCTGAGGAGTTCGACCGCTGGGAATTTGAAGGAGCTCGGCCTGTTCAAGAGATGACCGCTTGAGGAGTTCGGTTGAGGGGCGACTGCCGAGGAGTTTGATCGTTGGGAGTCCGAAGGAGCTCGATCGGCTGAGCAGTTCGACCGGCTGCAGGAGTTCGACCGTTGGGAGTCTGAAGGAGCTCGGTCGGCCGAGGAACGACCGCTGAGGAGTTCGACCGAGGAACGACTGCTGAGGAGTTCGACCGCTGGGAGTCCGAAGGAGCTCGATCGGTTGAGCAGTTCAATCGGTTGCAGGAGTTCGGCTAAGATCCATCCATTAAAGCTCTTCCGTGGCTACTGGTTGCGTTAGGCTGAGCATCGAACTAGATTTCGACAGGAGCGAAATTTATCCCCAAGAATAATATAAAAATATTTAAAGATAACTAAATTGATTAAACTAATTCTAAATATATATAAAAAAAAGAAGAAGATTACCTAATTGTGGATCTAGGGACAAGGATTGCAAGATTCGGATAGGAGGTAGGTGCCAGGGGATCGAGGGTGGGGTCGGGGATCGGATCGAGGGGGAACCGTCAGTCGAACGACAGGGGAGAGGAGGGATAGGGGTGGGGCAGGGAACCAAAAATCAAAAAAAATAATCAAAATGGGGCCGGACGGGGGGAGGTAGACCGCGAGGGTGGGGCAGGGAACCGAGAAAGAAAAAAAAAAGATGGGGATGGGGTGGACTGGGGGCCAGGGTTGGGGTAAGGAGCCAAATGGGTCGGATGGGAGAGGAGTGGGAGGGACCGAGTGTGGGACTGAGAATCGAGCCGAGTGGAGAAGCTATGATCGAATAATAATGGATAGATTAGTGGATGATCGGATGGAAAAAAGATGGTTGGATGATAGATAATGAAGTAAAATTAGAAAACAGAATGGTGGGGATGATTCAACTGATAATTTTAGTTGGACAGGTAGCATTCGTTGCACACATGGTATGCTACCTAGCTTGAAAGTCGTCCATGACTCATGTCACATTATTTTTACAAGTTTGGGATGAATAGTTTTTAAATTAAGTATTTAAAAAGATAATAAAAAAAATCTCAAGCTGGGTTCCAGCTATTTTTTTCCATTTTTTTTTACGGCACGTCCCCGAGGAAACAGTTAACCTAGCAACCACTCGGCTCCCAATTCGAAAAGCCCAACGGCAACCACGCCACGGGCCCCACTTGTACCACCCCGAAACCGCGAACGCTTTAATTCCCCAGGCGCGCCTCCCACGCCTCCTCTAGTGCCGTGCAAGGCACGCCAGTTAGTTTCCACAACTCGAGGCTCGTGGGCCACACGTACCCGACGCCTGACCTCCACGTACCTTTCTTTTCATGTCGGGTTGTTTGTCCGAACGCCTCTGTTTGCCGGAGTTTAGGCAGGGAAAACCGACGGTTCAAAGGGTGCGCACGTGGAGGAGCTATAATTGGACGCTGGTTTTTACCGTTCTAGTCCACATCCCCCACGCCTCCCCCTCTCTCTATCTCTCTCCGTAGTCCTCGAGAAATTATTGATTAGCCTGTATCAATTAATAATTAATTATAAATAATAATAAAAATAATTTTTTTTATTTAAAATTTTAAATGATACATACAAAATAGTATATTTTTTTGATTTTTACTGTTAATTATTGGTTGATGTAAGATGGCAGAATAGTGCTAGCCAATAATTTTGATCTACTCACCGCCTCTACTTTTACCGCCCGCTCAATTCGCGTTCCACTCACCATCTGTTAGTCTTACCTTCCCTCGTGCATACGCCAGCTGGATATCCCTGGAAACACGTGGGCAAGGGAAACGATAACTATAGGGGAAACGTTGAGAAATTAAAGAGGGCCATTGGGAGGGCTCTTTAGGGAAACGCTATGCTGTGAAACCCGTTTTAAATTTTAGAATAATCGTTGCCTCTCCGTGCACCCTAAAGCCCACGGATGATACTGTCTATTTTTCTGTGACCTACGGTTGGTAGTGGAAGGATGAATAATTTCATCTATTTTTTTGATTCAAAAAAGTTTTTAAAAAATAGATAAAAGAAGAGATTATATATCCACATAAGTTTAACAATTTATGAAAAAAATAAAAAAATAAACAGAATATATGGAATGAGTTTTTTATTTTTTATTAATTATTTTTGATATAATTTTAACACTTCTTGATATTCGTTATCTATATATATATATATATATATATATATATATATATATATATATATATATATATATATATATATATATATATATATATATATATATATATACACACTAATTATTTAATTTATATTATTAAATTTTATTATTAATAATTATTGATGCAGAAATTGATCGTCGTCGGAGGCCGCTGGAGTCGAGGCCGCTAAGGTCGCCATCGGGGACCTGCAAAATAGAGTTCCATCCGGAGTCGGTGGGGGGTGGCTCCGACAGGACCCTCCGATGCTCAAGTCAGCTCTGGCCAACAGGAATGGAGTGCTCGGAATGAGTTTCGAAGCTTAGAGAAGAAGAGGAGAGCTTAGAGATCAGAGAGATTAGAGTTAGCGTATTTGGAGGGGTCCTTTTTATAACGGAGCTTGATGGCGATAGCTGCAGCCGCGTGCTGGTGGGCCGCTCGAGATTCGATGGAGCTAGTCTCACGGAAAGGTGCCATGTGCGGTGGGTTAGCGGATCGCTATCACTCGCGATGGACTGATGGTGATGGCTGTAGAGCTTGCGGCGGACTGATGGTGATGGCCGCAGAGCCAACTGAATGAAGGGTTGAAGGCCTTCGTCGTGTGCCCATTTCGGAGGAGTTCGGGCTTCTGAAGAAGAAGCTTGGAAGGAGTTCGGCTCCCATAGGCGTCTGGCCGGAGGCATGCAGCTAAGGCTCGGCCGCTGGAGAGTTCGGTAGGAGCTCGATCGGCCGAAGTTCGGCTGAAGGACGACCGCTGAGGAGTTCGACCGCTGAGAGGTCCGAAAAAGCTCGGCTGAAGCCCGGTTGAAGGACTTTGGCTGCTGGACGGTTTGGTCAAGGCTCGTCCGCTAAGGAGTTCGACCGCTGGGAATCCGAAGCTCGGCCATTGGAGAGTTTGGCTTGCCGTTGGACTTCGGCTGAGGGCCGATTGAAGGACTTCGGCTACTGGGCGGTTCGGTCAAGGCTCGTCTGTTGAGGAGTTCGACCGCTGGAAATCCGAAGCTCGACCATTGGAGAGTTTAGCCTACCGTTGGACTTCGGCTGAGGGCCGACCGCTGGAGGGTTCGGTGGGAGCTCGGTCGGCCGAAGTTCGAGACGACCGCTGAGGAGTTCGGGCATCGAGTGATTCCATTAAAGCTCGGCCGCTCGGAGTCCAAGGAGCTCGGCCGCTAAGTAGCTCGGCCGGCTGAAGGGGTTCGGTCTTGACGCTGGGAGTCCGAAGAAGCTCGGCAGCTAACTAGTTCGGCCGATCGAATGGGTTGGAAGAAGCTCGGCCGCTGGGAGTTCGGCTAAAGCCCATCTGCCGAAGGTCTTCTGCAGCTACTGGTTGCATTAGGCTAGGCATCGAGCTGACTTTGGCTGGAGCGGGATTTATCCCCAACACTAGCCCCCCCACTTCCAAGTTTGAAAATCGAAGGAAGGGAGTGCAGGAAAGGCGACTGCCGAAGTCTTCCTCTAAGCTCTGTGCTGGTCTAGGTCGAAGCTCGGGGGAGATCTCATCTCCGGCTTGAAGTTGATATCGAAGTTGAAGCCCAGGGAAGATCCCATTTCCAGCCGGAGTTGACATGATAGTTTTCTCTAGTCGAGGTCGGTGCTCACGTTAGGACGAGGTTCTTCTCCTATTCCTAACCAAGGCTGGCTCGATCGCTCGGGAGAGATCTTATCTCTAGCTGAGGTTGTCAATGGTCTTCTCTCTAGCCGAAGTTGTCAACGGCCGCTCGGGAGAGATCTTATCTCTAGCCGAGGTTGACTCGGTCGCTCGGGAGAGATCTTACCTTTGGCTGAAGTTGATCCGGTTGCTCGGGAGAGATCTTATCTCTAGCCGAGATTGATGCTCGCGTTAGGATGAGGTTCTCCTCCTGTTTCCTAACGGGCCCACGGTCGCTCGGGAGAGATCTTATCTCTAGCCGAGGTTGTCAATCGGGAGAATCTTATCTCTAGCCGAGGTTGTCAACGGTCGCTCGGAAGAGATCTTATCTCTAGCGAGGTTGACTCGGTCGCTCGGGAGAGATCTTATCTCTAGCCGAGGTTGATGCTCGCGTTAGGATGAGGTTCTCCTCCTGTTTCTAACGGACTGTGGGGGCACATAAGGGCCGCTGTCAGGGCCTCTCCCCCATCTCGTCCTTTGTAAACGAGGCCTTCGCTCGGGAGAGATCTTATCTCTAGCTGAGGTTGATGCTCGTGTTAGGACGAGGTCTTCCTTCTATTCCTAACCGAGGTTGTTCATGGTCGCTCGGGAGAGATCTTATCTCTAGCCGAGGTTGACTCGATCGCTCGGGAGAGATCTTATCTCTAGCCGAGGTTGATGCTCGCGTTAGGACGAGGTTCTCCTCCTGTTCCTAATGGGCCCACGGTCGCTCGGGAGAGATCTTATCTCTAGCCGAGGTTGTCAACGGTCGCTCGAGAGAGATCTTATCTCTAGCCGAGGTTGACTCGATCGCTCAGGAGAGATCTTATCTCTAGCCGAGGTTGATGCTCGCATTAGGACGAGGTTCTCCTCCTGTTCCTAACGGACTGTGGGGGCACATATGGGCCGCTGTCAGGGACCTCTCCCCCCATCTCGTCCTTTGTGAACGAGGCCTTCGCTCGGGAGAGATCTTATCTCTAGCCGAGGTTGATGCTCGTGTGTTCCTAACCGAGGTTGTTCACGATCGCTTGGGAGAGATCTTATCTCTAGCCGAGGTTGTCAACGGTCGCTCGAAAGAGATCTTATCTCTGACCGAGGTTGATGCTCGCGTTAGGACGAGGTTCTCCTCCTGTTCCTAACGGGCTGTGGGGGCACATAAGGGCCGCTATCAGGGCCTCTCCCCCCATCTCATCCTTTGTGAACGAGGCCTTCGCTCGGGAAAGATCTTATCTCTAGTCGAGATTGACGCTCGTGTTAGGACGAGATCTTCCTCCTGTTCCTAACCAAGGTTGTTCATGGTCGCTCGGGAGAGATCTTATCTCTAGCCGAGGTTGTCCTAATGCGGCAATCATGGACTGCTTGTTCCCTGTCATCGCATAGTTTTTGCATCCAGAAATAATATTATTTGGAAAGGAAGAATTTTATTGAAAGAAAGTTACTAGTAGCGCATCCTCAAATTCTGTATTTCAAGATCGTGGTAGCGTTGTTCCTCCGCATTTCTTCGACGATAAGTCCCGGGGTGAACGACCTCCTCATGCTGGCCTCCTCAATTTGGTGCAAGCTCTTGTCACTGGGAGACGGCGAATCGCTGACGCACCAAGCTCCTCCTAGGGGCAATGTGGATGACGCCGTAAGGTGGCCGACCTTCTTGCGGTCTCTGGCTACGACAGCGTCGAGCTCCTTGCCGTCTTCGGCTATGGCAGCACCCTTGACCGATCTTTTCCTGCTTCAGGCTGGTGCCGAAGGAATTTACCCAGCCACCCCTTTCTGACGAGCTCCTCGATTTCGTCTCTGAGCTGGATGCATTCCTCGATGTCGTGGCCGTGGTCGCGATGGTAGAGGCAATACTTATTTCGATTGCGCATGTTTGGGGGAGACTGTAACCCTTCCGGTCTCGGCAGCTGGTTCTTTACTTCGGTAAGAACCTGAGTTTGAGGAGCGTTGAGGGGGGCATAGTGGCGGAACCTTCTGGGAGGAGGGCTTCTTCTCACCCCTTTGTTGGGGTGAGTTCGATGAGTTCGGGCCCGACTGCTTTCGGAGGGGGTCTGCGAGTGCAGCCGAACTTCGCTCGGCTCTTCCTCATCCGCCAGCCCCTCTCTCAGGGCTTCCTCATCTTTCAACTTGAAGGCTTCTTCCACACGGGCATATCTCTCGGCCCGAGCCAGCAGATCGGCGAAGTCCATAGGATACTTTTTTTTCAGAGAGAATAGCAAGTTATTTTTCTGAAGGCCGCCCTTGAGTGCGGCCATCGCGATGGACTGGTCCAAGTCCCGGACCTCCAATGCCGCGGTGTTAAATCGGATGACGTAAGCCCGGATGGATTCTCCTTGCTTCTGCTTGACGCTCATGAGGGAATCTAAACCTCAGCTCGGTCGTCGGCTATTGATGAAGTGGGCCGTGAACCGACTGCCCATCTGGTCGAAAGAGAAGATCGTACTTGGCTTCAACGCTGAGTACCAGTTCCTCGCTGCTCCCTTTAAGGTAGATGGGAAGGCTCGACACAGCATGGCATCTGAAGCGCCGTGAAGCAGCATCATGGCACGGAAGGCCTCCAGGTGATCAACCGGATCAGAAGTTCCATCGTAGCTTTCTAGTTGAGGGAGCTCGAAGGTCGGTGGAACAGGTTCTTGCATAATTTGGAGAGAGAAGGGAGGTTCGGCATGGACGTCGGCATGATGGGTCGAGGTGACGCGGCCGAGTTCTTTGATACGTCGGTCCATCTTCGATAGTCTGCAATCGAGGGCATCGTCTTGGCCGTAGATCTTGGGGTACTTTCGACTACGAATGGGGAAGGTCTCCCCCAAAAGGAAACAATGATCCGAACACGGATCCTCGGCCCTCTATTTTCCCTTCTTCGGGGCGATCGGTACGCTGGCCCTGGTACTCTTCCTTGGGACCGATTTCTGACGTTCCAATGGTGGGTTTTCTGGTGGAGTCGCCATCGAAGGCTGTTGTATAGCCTGCAATGCCTCCATGAGGCTACGGACCTGTCGGACAAGCAGGTCGAACTGCTCCACCTCCACCGTAGGTATAGGTGGAATCTGAGCTGTCGGGGCTGAAGCAGGAGATGAATCAGACGGATCTGGATGGGATCGGGCCGCGAAGGTCGCCAAGTGCCATGTCAAATTTCTCCTGAGAGGCATTTCTTTTTCGGAAGAGAAAAGGAAGATCTCCGAAGAGGAAAGAGAAAAATCGCCGAGCACTCCTTTAAGAACAAGGGACCCTCGAAGGTTCGAGGCCGCCCTTCCTCTAGCGCCAATCTGTTGGTGCAGAAACTAATCATCGTCGGAGGCCGTTGGAGTCGAGGCCGCTGAGGTCGCCGTCGGAGACCTGCAAAATAGAGTTCCGTCCGGAGTCGGTGGGGGCTGGCTCCGGCAGGACCCTCCGACGCTCAAGTCAGCTCTGGCCAACAGGAATGGAGTGCTCGGAATGAGTTCCAGAGCTCAGAGAAGAAGAGAAGAGCTTAGATATCAGAGAGATTAGAGTTAGCATATCTAGAGGGATCCTTTTTATAGCGGAGCTTGATGGAGACAGCTGCAGCCGCATGCTGGTGGGCCGCTCGAGATTCGATGGAGCCAGTCTCATGGGAAGGTGCCATGTGCGGCAGGTTGATGGTGACAGCCATCGCCACCTCATAGCGGGTCACTATCACTCACGGTGGATTGATGGTGATGGCTGCAGAGCTTACGACGGACTGATGGTGATGGCCGCAGAGCCAGCCGAATGAAGGGTTGAAGGCCTTCATCATGTGCCCATTTTGGAGGAGTTTGGGCTCCTGAAGAGGAAGCTTCGAGGGAGTTCGGCTCCCATAGGCGTCTGGCCAGAGGCATGCAGCTAAGGCTCGACCGCTGGAGAGTTCGGTAGGAGCTCGGTCGGTCGAAGTTCGACCGAAGGACGACCGCTGAGGAGTTCGACCGCTGAGAGGTCCGAAAAAGCTCGGTTGAGGCCCGGTTGAAGGACTTCGGCTGTTGGGCGGTTCGATCAAGGCTCGTCTGCTGAGGAGTTCGGCCGCTGAAAATTCGAAGCTTGACCGTTGGAGAGTTCGGCCTGCCGTTGGACTTCGGCTGAGGGCCGGTTGAAGGACTTCGGCTGCTGGGCGGTTCGGTCAAGGCTCGTCCGCTGAGGAGTTCGGTCGTTGGAAATCCGAAGCTCGGCCGTTGGAGAGTTTGGCCTGTCGTTGGACTTCGGCTGAGGGCCGACCGTTGGAGGGTTCGGTGGGAGCTCGGTCGATCGAAGTTCGAGACGACCGCTGAGGAGTTCGGGCGTCGAGTGATTCCGTTAAAGCTCGGTCGCTAAGTAGCTCGGCCGACTGAAGGGGTTCGGTCTTGATGCTGGGAGTCCGAAGAAGCTCGGCAGCTAACTAGTTCGGCCGGCTGAACAGGTTGGAAGAAGCTCGGCCGCTGGGAGTTCGGCTGAAGCCCGTCTGCCGAAGCTCTTCTGCGGCTACTGGTTGCATTAGGCTGGGCATCGAGCTAGACTTCAGCTGGAGCGGGATTTATCCCCAATAGTAATTTAATTTCATGACATAATTTTCATGAATATAACTAAATAGTTATAATTATTTTTTATTTTTTATTTTTATTCACTATTTTATAGTTAATTATTTAGATAAAATTAATTAACTATTTAAATATAATTATAAATTTCTTATCTTATTTATTTAAATAATATATAAATAAATTTATATATATAAATTATTTATTAAATTAAATTAAGTATTTATATAATTTTTATATAATTATAAATTTTAAAAATTATAAATTTATATATTACTCTATTTTTTATATAAATTAGTATTATAAATTGATAATAATAATATTTTTTTATCAATTAGTAGTTAAACAAAAATATCATATAAATATTATTTATTTTTTCTTTTATTTCTTCTATATCACATAGAGTAGGTGATTATTTCTATCCATCCATATTTTACCAAACCCATAAGTGTTTTCATCAATTCTTTTCCTTGTCCATTCTTCATATAAAATAGGATAAGGAAGAGATAGGAGATTCTATCGTGGCTTTTTATTATTTTTTTTTCTTTTATTAAAAAAAACACCATAAACTCAGTGTATCTCATTTAGGCGACACCTTAAAGTTGAGCTGAACTTACCGATTAAGTCAAAATAACTAGAAACTAGCAAAGAAGTTTGAGATTTTTGAGTTTCATTGACACTAGAGTCTCTTAAAGCATATATCAAAGTCATCATTTAAGGTAGTGAATATTTGCTATTCATTATAACAGGAAATATATTGTTTAGTTGATGGCGCCAGCCCAAGTTGACGCAACCTATTTGCCCTCTTTTTTTAGCAATTTATGGATGTTAATGAGTTTTAATTCCCAATAAATTTTGATATTGAGACAAATAAACTTATTTAAATTACTCATAATTTTAAAAAATAAAAATAATAAAAAAATTGTAGCACAAAACCAAAAAATTGTTCATCCATGGGGTAATAGCCTAATAACCATATTAGATTAAATTTACTATAGTGGCTTTATTCTTATCAAACTCAGACATCCCAAGATTGTGTCACAAACATAGGCACGTGTTCTTTTTGGGAAAAAAAAAAAAAAGAAACTTTGCTAGCAATGTTGTTTTTAATAGCCAAGATAATGTTCTTCCGAATAACTCTTGATTGATTTATAAACTTGTGATCACTATATATTGATACAATCTTTCTTTTAGTTTGTAATCACAAAATTTGTTGATGGGATGAATGTAGCAATTTAGCAAATGAATATGTGCTAGATGTCAAATCATTATCAAGTATAAACCATATTTTCCTCCAAGAAGAAAATATTTTACTGATAGTATTTTGATATCAGTTGATAGCCTATATTTCAGGGAAGGCAATATCTAGCACTCTATATAAAATAAAGATATCGGCATGCTTGTTAGTTTCTATATGGTTCATTCATCAGAAAGTACTTAAAATTACATGAACAAAATAATGTTATTTTAGATATGTTGGTACGGTGAACTCTCGTTGGATACGTTGCATCATCAGGAGGACCATCATCCCAGATGAGCGCTAACAATAACAAGCTAAAAATAATAAGTGTCAATCCCAGATCTATAAAAGATCGATCTGGTATTCAGACTGACTCAGCCTGCTGATCAGATCAATAAAGTAATTGAAACCAGATCGATAGAATGCCGACCACAGCAAAGTTCAGACCAGAGAACCACCTTCCATAAGATATAGGCCAAACATGATACGAGATCGATATTTAGCCGACTTAGAATCAAATCAATATTTTGCCAACCTAAAGACCGACAACTGCTGAGATCCACAGGAGATTAGCTTTATGCCAACCTAGACGACACATCAAGATTGGTAAAATACTGATGTCACAAGCCTACGACAGCACTTCACTAGTTGATGCCGATATCGATAGACTACCGATCTCGTCAGACTAATCAGATTGATAAATTACCAACCTCTACATCTTTCGAAAGCCAGCTAAGTGCCAGTTACGCTCTGATCCAATTGCAGTCCTTCTCCAGTTGTATTACAACTAATTGCCATAAAGGCAAAATAATCAACAGCTGCAATCCAGCTAGTCTTAACAAACTAATGGCTTAACAAACTCTCCTTAAGACCTAAGCAATTTCCTCTATAAATAGATGGATAGGGTACTCCCTCATGATAAACTCAAGCATAAGATTCATTGAGTCGAAACTCTATTGAAATTAACTCTCGATTTTCCTACTGAAAGAATATCGAACCTCTTTCTACTCAAAGCTATCTCATTCCATCTTTCAATTTTTCATTTTCACTATCTGTTCTCAAGGCTCTAGCCAACTTAAGCATCGAAAGATTCTAAACCATAAGGTACATATCCTATCGATCCTTGGACTTTTCTTGTAGGTTGTCCTGTGATCAACATCGATCCTATCCAGTTGACTCTTCAGCGCGAGTTCTTTTCGACCATCCGAAACCTTGCAGTAATAAGATATAAGATAAGAAAAAATATTTTTTAAAAAAATAAAGATCCTAATAGATTTTACAATGAGAAAAGTATTTTTTTTTCTTTTTTTCTTTTTTTTCAATAAAGATCCTAATAACCCTTGTGCAAGTATCCTAAATTTCTAAATTCAAGTGAAGGCGGGATGAAATCCAAGTCATTTATTACAACTAAAAAAACTTTACCAGCCAAGCAAAACTGTTTCGGTAAGTCAATAAACAATATTAGGTCGACCATATTATTTGATTTACGAAAACAGCCTTTGACTCGTGGATTCATAAAATATAACTATTTGGGTAACTCCTTGATGCAGAAAGCCACGAGAATGCTAAAAACTGGATCGTGGAACGATGTATAAGCAGTGACTTGTAAGACCAGGAAATCTAGTTGACAAGCAAACTAGCTTGGCTGAAAGGTACCGGCATTACTACCACTCTAGCTAGCGTCCATGAGTCCAGGCACAAAATGTTACTAAATTTGTATCGGCATCCAAGTCGGCTTGAATCCCCAAGTTGGCTACCATCACTTTCGTAAGATTATCAAGTGGCCTCGCTGTGCTCCCAAATAGCTGCAAACAAGGTGGCAACTACGATCACCCATGTGTCACGACACTTCCATGTTGCCCTTTACGTAACAATTCTATCTAATAAAATTCAACTCTACAAGGACCAGATACAAGACATCCACTTACGCACCCTATCGTGAAGGCCAGCTCTACCTCGTGCCGACATATCTTTCTCATTGTTTTCTTTTTTCCCCTATAAACAATAGACAAATTCTATCGTAGCAGTGCATCACCTTAATTACCAACGCTTGTTTCCGTGTATCCAGCATCGAGACGAGCATTTGATTGAGCACAGAATATAATTTCTCTAAACCAATGTCCCTTTCCCTCATCGCTATATATATATATATATATATAAAGAAAGGTTTATTTTAATAAGTAAAAGAGGGATTATATCAACATTATAATATTAAAGAAGAGTTAGAAACACCTAAGAACGTACTTAATTAACGCACTCAAGTGCCTTCTCTCTTAGAATAGATCGACATCATGTCCAGCGTGTCTCGTGGTCCGCTCGCGACAGCTTGGATTCGGTAACGTCCAACGGAGGACAGAAGTGAAGCTGCCTGTCTGTCTTTGAGGATTGGTTGGATGGATGAATCACGGTGGAAGGCCAGTAGGCGGCGTGGTGCACGTGCCATGTCGGCACGACGTTTTTGGCCCCCAGATTCTGGTACGGTCACTATCCACGGTTGATATGATATGATGTCCCCTTTGGCCTTGCCGTTGAGGGTTGGAATGTTCCTCTGGGCTCCTTGTATTCCACCGTCGTTATCACCAGCCATTGGTCGATGGACGGCCTTTGATGTGACTTGGAAATATCAGATAAGACTCTCTGCCTCTGGTCCCGGCCCAAGCATTATCGCGGTAGCTGCGCGTTTGCTTTCTTGGCTGAAAGGGATTGAAGAGTATGGTGGGCGTCTGCGCCAATTCTGAGTGCGGCGCCTCCAAGGTTCATCTAATTTTTTGCATCATTGACCCTTGGATGGTTCATCAACTACGGTTTTGTTCTATGGATGGACCGTGGCGTTGGACATGATTGTGGTGGTTGCGTGTATTACGGGACCATGAAGAAGATTGATTGGGTGCCAACGCACATCAAGACAAAGAAGATTGAATATTACTTGGCAAATCGAGCCATGGATTTTATTAAATTGTACGAGAAAGGAATTAAAATAATACTTTATTCCAAACATGTGGTCCATACAGCATATCATGAATTCCACCTTTAGTGGAAGATGTTAGGGCTGCACCTATAAATCGAAAGCAAGTCCGTATGCGTTATTTTTGACCGTCGGCAGAATTGTAGTAATTTAAGGCCTGGGTGCCGAGTCCGGCAGGTTGCATGTTAAATGTACACTAACTAATGGCAGCATGTTCTATCGTTAGTTTACCGATTCGTTTTGACATATATCCCCATAACATAACGTAGACCTTGAGTTCTTTGTTCTTGACGTATGTTTTTATATAATGATTCTTAATTTGTCGCTCACATTCTATAATTAATATATATATATATATATATATATATATATATATATATATATATATATATATATATATATATATATATATATATATATATATATATATATATATATATAGACAGACACACAACTGGATTGCATGAATAGAGACCGTTTGCCATTAGAATATGGGTCAGTAGAAAATCAAGATGATAGTGCCCTCGATCGTGATCGAAAGTGGAATGACTGAATGGCAGAATCTGTCTAAATTCTCAAATTAAAAAATTAATTTAAAATTAAAATTTATTTATTAAAGATTTTTTTAATAGAAACTCTTCGATATTTAAGTCCACCAAATTTTAATAGTGTAAGAGAAAAAAAAATTTTAAGACATAAAGAAAATAAAAAAAAAAATTTATTTAATGATCTTCAATTTTTTTATTTAAAAAAAAATTAATTATCAAAATAAATAGAGCATGCAATAACTATATGGTAACTAGGATTAACAATGGATCATATTATCCTCCTTCGACAATGATAAGTACTTTACCACCTTCTTTCCTCGCTCAAAGCATGTTATCTAATGAGTTATTTGTTAATCCACTTCTCCGCCTTTCACTAGAGGAATGTTAGGATTTCTCGAGCGAGTGGATGGTCAGCATTTAAGTCGTGGTTGGAGGAGGCTAAGTGAGATGGTAAGGGCCGTTGGACTTTTACATTGGTAGTGTTGCTTGATCGATAACGAAGATGAATAAAGAGGATGCGATTTAGAACTTATATGGGCGGGGTTTTGATTGACAAATCGAGAAAAGGATGAGAAATTGAGGGCATATCTCAACCTAGTGAACCTATTGGGCTAAGTCTAAGCCTAGACTCGAGTTAAGTTGAATAATTACCAAAGTGAGACCATAAAAATATATGGACTTAAATTTGAAGCTCAAACCAAACTGAAAATGCTCGGATCATAGCTGGCTAGTCCGGCCTTCTTTCAACTCTAATAATAATAATTTTTTATATCATGTCATAACTCCATGATAATGATCTCTCACATCACATGCATGATAATAACTGCTTTAATTATGCAATTAGATAGAGCTGGCACATCATTGTCGAAGTCCTAGTCATGATCTTAATAAGCGTTAATGGCCTTTAATCTGTTGGATGAAATATGCGGTGTTTGCTCTATTGCTCGATTAGGCTAGCATAATACTTCAGTGATGGCAATCATCAAGGAGAAGTACTTAGAGGAACAGGAGGCTAAGGCTCCGATTTATATGGCAAATAAATATTTGCCACATGGCATGACAAAGGAAAAAAAAAAAAAGCTATGAAAAATATTCAAATAAAAGTATAGGAGATGGGAGTCGTGTTGTGTCCTTAACGCAAAAAAGAAGGACACGCCTTCCTTCGCGCTAGTTGACCGTTGGATCATTTTCATTTGCTTTGAGAGATATGTGGGGGATGTATGATGGAGTCCAAGCATTTTGAGATATGTGCAATGAATGATCTGACGGTGGATGAGTGTAAAGGAAGATGTTCCCTTCGTTTGCTCCATGTATACAACCATACTCTAGAAAATCATGCCTATCTGTCAGCCTGTTAGGGGGAAGAAATCATGTTTATTTCAAAAAAAAAAAAAAAAAAAAAGGCATCGCAGAAAAAATCATGTGAAACATTCGTGACAAAGTAAATTATAAATCAATGCGACCGACTTTCACAAAAAAAACTTTGTGTCCATGCAGAAGATTTTTCTAAAACTTAAACCATAATATTCTAAAACACAAGCTTCTACTTTAATTTAACCAAAAACCTCTCGACATAAATTCAAAGCTTCCAAGAGTTCCATTTTCCGAGTCCCAACTCATCACACTGGCTGGTTCAGCATAAGCAAAAATTTGTGGAGATACAACGGAAACAAGGTCCCGTAGCTATAAAAGAACACCTGACAGCTTCTCTCCTCCACCTCCCCCGTCCCATTCTAAACTTCTTCCTCCGCTCCCCCGCTTTGAGGGCGGGATGAAACGAAACAGAGCAGAGGTCGCGCCCTCCAAGGCCCCCGAAACCCCTGCGAAAACCCAGCGCCGCTCAAAGGATCCGAGCCCCAAGGGGACGGGCACGGCGAAGGCTAGGGCGAGGGCTGGGGCTGGGGCGGTGCCGCCGGAGAAGCCCCGCAAGGGCGGCGGACCAGAGAAGAGGCCGATCTCCGCCGCCGCCGCCATGGACTCTTCTCCCATCGCCCAGGCCATGGCGCCGGAGGAGGAGGAGGATGAGAGGCCTCTCGGATGGGACGAGTTCGGGGGATGGTGGTGGTGGGGCGTGGAGGAGGAGAAGCTCCTGGGATGGTTCCCCTTCGTGGAGGAAGACTTCTTGTGCTCCGAGAACAAGGGAGAGTCGGGGCTTTTCTGGGAGGAGGAAGACCACGATATCTGGCAGCTCCAAGACATTCACGAGATCCCCAACCAAGCCAAATGAGGCAAGAAAGATGGTGTTTTGGA
Organism: Cocos nucifera; assembly: GCA_006176705.1. Taxonomy (NCBI): domain Eukaryota; kingdom Viridiplantae; phylum Streptophyta; class Magnoliopsida; order Arecales; family Arecaceae; genus Cocos; species Cocos nucifera. The sequence goes on from QRFJ01000008.1 coordinate 3,926,320, forward strand.
AGGAAAAAATGAGGGTAATACCCAGAATGACAAAGTTTTAGAGAGTAGGAGAAAGCATAGAAAAGGGATAAAGGCTGTTGTTTTGTTTATTTTCTTCTCTCCTTGGTTTTCTTTGAGGTAGAACCTTCTTAGAAGCATACACTGAAAAATGTTTCAAACTTAGTTTGAGTAAGTTGATGTTCATTTGGAAAGGCTTGATGAAGAACGCAATACATCAAGTTCACCTCTCTCTCTCTCTCTCTCTCTCTCTCTCTCTCTGCTGATATACTGGTCTTTGTTTATTCTTGGGTTCCAATTTGTGATCTCTGGTTATATTATTTCTCCTGCCTTTTTTTGTTTCCCTCTTTCTTTCTATTCCTCTCTGATCTGGGAATGAGTGGCCACTTAATCCGAGGGATTATTACAACGTCGCCTAGAAGGAGATGGGTGTGACCGTTCTCCGTTTCCTCTCGATGGCTCAGATAAATGTTGGCTTGGGTTTCCTATGGCCGCCTTTGATTCTACTGGTGTTTCAGGAGGGCTCTCGAGCATTTGAATGGAGGTAATTCTGGATGAATTGCACTGCATGATCGCCATCGTTTAGTAATTACTTGTTTTATTCCTCCATCCCCACTCCCTTCTCATCCCATCCGTAGCCCGCATTGATATGTTACTCTTGTGCATCTTATATCTAAGTTTTCTCGAGTCATTCGTCTCTCGTTATTGGCTCTTCATAGGCTCTTTAGAAAAAGAGGGGGTCATATTGGAGTGATATTAATTTGAGATATCCATATGGTTACCTTAGTTGGATTTCGATTGTTATGGCATTGTCTTTCAACTATTTGATCTATATAATTCTATTACTGGTACTTCTCTCATCATTCTTCCTCTTAGCGTGTTCCACATTGTCATAGGATTTTTCCACTATGGGTAGTTGTCGGTCATCGTGGGATTATATCAAGATAACGTCGTTTAAGCAACCAAATTTTCTCTCTTAAATGTTTCGACACGTTGGTATAAACACAAAATATGCAATCTTAACACGAAGGCCTGTCGAATAATGTCAAATTTAGGCCCTAACTAATCCTTGTGTGCATTAAATTTAAACGCCTCTGCCTCGGTCGCTATCCAACATTGGTAGAAAAATTTTTCCTACTTCGAATGGTCGTATGGTTGCATAAAGTCCACCTTTGATCATCCCATCTGAAGCATGATCTGCCGGGAAGCATTAAAACACCTTGCACATCGACGCCAATCATCACCAGAGCTTTGGGCCCTAGCCGGTGGCGGGTTGTATGACCTTTCTTCCCACTTTGTGGGAGATCTTTGTGTCTAGCCCAACGTTATAAGACCAAAAAAAAAAAAAAAAACCATCTCTCTCTCTCTCGCGGTTAATGAGAAATTGTCGTTTTTGAATATTTTCATAACAAATAATTGTTTTCATGAACATAGATTACTGAATTGTTGAGAGTTAAAAAGCGACAATCTGATCAGTTGTCATATTTGAGAGCTTGTGGTTTATTTTGTTTGATTCAAGGCGAAAAGAAAGAACTATTGGTAAGCTGTACCAAACATTAATTTTATCATTTAGTACGTAAGGGGTTGTCCGGAAGCATGACGGTTGCTAGAATTATAGAGTTATACCTTTTTTGTTGATAACTGCCAAATATATCGATCCCGATGCTTGGTCAAATTAGGGATAACCAGGATCAGTTATTCTCTAAAATCCCTAGAATTCCCTGTTTTTACCTTTTATCCCGTTTTATATGGTGAAGATATCAAAAGATGCTCCTTTATTAGCAAAAAGTAACCATAATAAAGTAAATGCGTTTATCATTCTTGATTGGAAGACAAAAATTTCCGTAGTATATATATATTAGAGATAACAATGATTTATCCTAGATCTCTTTCTCATGTCCCATATTAATTTTTCTTTTCCATGAAATATAAGAATCTAAAGCTACTTTTTCATAGATGTTTTTTAATTTATTTTTTCATCAACCATATATCCTTGATTGTGATATATTTCCTTGGATTCTTAAGTAGTGCTGTTAATCTCAAGATTTTGTTCTAAACAGGGAAGATGCCATTCTAGGTGTATATATATATATGGGTGTGCCTCGGTCTCGGTGAAGAAGATGGTGCAAGGCCGCTTGTGCAGCGGTTTCATCCATCTTACGCTAGCTAAGGGATGCTACCGTGCCTAAATTAATTGTGATGTTTGACGCCAACTCACTAAAAACTTCCACAAAGGCAACACCATCACAACAACTTGCCCACTTGGGGTGGTAATTGGAATGGACCAGCCGCAAGTTGCAACCTGCGACTGTCTCAAGTTCAAGCTTGATGCCAAAGAGCATCGTATGGGCATCCAGCGCCTGGAGAACAATTTCAAGGATTTCGCTTCTGCAGGGAAAAAGCTTCGACAGCAACGCAACAAAGCATAAAGAAATTTGGAGGCAAACCCTCAAAAGAAGGAAACTTGACCACCATGTGCGGCATCTTTCCACGAGGAACCACAAAGCTAGAGCTGTTAGAAGGACGACCCGACCTTGCCTCTCCGAACAACAGTTGATAATGAATCACAGATCCTTGCTGATATCCTGATCAGAGAGAGAGAGAGAGAGAGAGAACAGGCTCCCCATTAAGAATACACCATGAATCTAGCATCTGAATCGACATGTAATTGCAGCATACTCCTTAAGACAAGGTTCTAAAAAATATGCAAGCCCATCACATGTCCGATCCAGATGTGGCACGATCCGGATGTTGGGATCGGACCATGACAACCTTATTTATACTATGTCCAAATTAATCAGAGTATATGACAAAGTGCACAGATTCTCTACTGCACATACGATGTACCTATATACCAACCATTGCACGATAGATGACTGCACGATGGATGACTGTACATAATAGTGTGCAACATGCATCGCATGATGTGCATCGACATGCAGCCATCTGCACAATGAGTATTGGTGCACGTGATGCACAACACTATGCGGTATACAACAAAAGATCCATGATTCATGATATTTTTTTTAATTATTTTTTTTGATGAATATGGTATGAATCGTTTAAAACATTAATGTTAAATAGACGGTCGTCTAAGCCGATAATCTAAGACAAATTATTAGATTGATTAGATCCAATGGATCCGTCCAAATTTAGAGCATATGCATGTATGATGGATAATATGATGAATTTTCATTTCTATTTTGATATTAAATTATTTAAATATGAAGGAAAAAAAATGTGCTGAATGACTATTGCGCGGTTTCACTATATCCGATCCATCTAGCAATTTCTCGTAACCTAAGATGATTATTTTTCAGTACTTTTTTTGTTATTTTTTTCTCTTTCTTTTCCAATCCGTTGCTCTTGGTAGTGCTCAAGACTAAGAGGTGATGTGAGCAGTTTGGCTCAAAATCTAATGATGGGTAAGGGGGCAGAACGGTGCCTTCAAACGCAGCACTCTCTTTTGATCTTTTTCGTTTGACCACTACATTTCTCTATAAATATATAAAAGGACGGGCTTACAAGTTAAGCAATTTTTTTTTTTTTTTTTTTTTTGGTGAATAAGAAGTTTCAGAAGGGAAGGAGCATAAATCACGCCTTCATCCAAGCACATGATGATTCACCGTCATCCACGTCGAATTGTTTACGTCCAGGTGCTTGACTTTGTCCTTTGATATGGTAACCTTTCCTAGGTATTCTCATTCTTTTCACACCTTCACTAAACCTAAAATGAATTCTACATTTCTAAAAGCTTCGTTCCGGCGTACTGCTCATCGGATTCAACTTTTCCAATCCGAAGCTTACCTGGTGCATTCCGTGCCATTTGACACTTTCTCCTTCACGTGCTTTTCGTGCTCAAGCGCGAAAAATAGGGAAACTATTAATTAGGATCGCTTGAGTCAAATATTTGTATGTCAAGTGCAACTATTTGACTATGCCCCAGATTTAGTTGCATCCTCACATTTACCAAATAGATATGTGGTTATCCTTTGGGTACTTCCATGAACATTGCTGATTAGAATACTGAAATGGAAAGATTTTTTTTTTTTTTTTTTTTCCACCCTTCTTTGAAGTAGCAATTTGTGCTACTTCTGTCATAATCATGTAAATCTTTATCAAGAATCAGTCAAAGAACGGGCGGCCATTGGCTGTGGTCGTGCTGGTACTGGCTAATGTTGGATTTTCGGCACATAATTCTGAATGACTTAGAAAAAATTATTAGATGGATCGGATTCACGATGAATATAGAATGAAATCATCTGGATCATGTTGCCGTTGCACATAAAAAGGAAAAAAAAAAAGGAGGGAAAAGGATTAAATTACATCCCGGATCTGATCGGCCTAACAATATTTGGTTTCTTGGAAAAAGGTCTTGAAGAATTTTAGAAAATCAAGCTTTTCCTGTTTCTTGCCTTAGTTCGTTGGGTACAAATTACGCACCGGAAAAGAATAAGTAAAAAGATAAAAATTAAACATGTCTCACTAGGTCTATCCAAGCCCAGCCCTCTTCACAAATTGAAGGACCATTCCTAACCCCATCTTTCTAACGTTGATGTGCAATAGTGGTCACTGTCAAAAAAGATGTACAATAACAGCTAGCCAAACCATATAAGATTGAGCATCCTTTTTGGGAGGAACGGGAAAAAAAAAAAAAAAAATCCGAGGGAAGGCGATGTTTCATGGGTTTAACGTGACGATTGTGCGGCCCGAGCCTAGCGTAAACCCATACCCATATTGAAGTAGTCCTACCTCCCTGGCCCATTAGGCGATCAGACTTCTTTCGGGTACGTTTGGTTACATTTTTTTTGATTTTTGATTTTTAATTTTTTAATTTTTTTGATTTTTTCTATTCAACAAAAGTAAAAAAAAAAAAAAAATGTTAGTAACTACATTGCTATAAAGCAAAAAATAATTATATGCAAAATAAAAAATAAAAAAAAAATTGTTTATATATAAATCAATTTTTTGATTTTGATTTTTTTTTTTTTTTTTTATGATGTTATCAAACGTTATTTTTTATTTTTATTTTTTATATATATATATATATATATATATATATATATATATATATATATATATATATATATATATATTAATGGCTAACCAAACGAAGCCTTGGGTAACTGATGCAGTAGACGAACTGCACATTTTTTTTTTTTTTGTGTATTGTTGCACTGTATTTGATTAAGCATCCATATCAGACAATTGGTTAAGAGACTGTTCGCAGACGTAGCTTAACGTGAAACTACCATTCATTGTCAATCTTCCACGGAGATTAAATAAGCGACCACACTATATCCTTAAAGAATGAATCTTCTAAGGTGCGTGTGCAGCAGCACCGTAGACTATCGTGTTGTCATGGATGGAAGAAATCAAAAGATCAACTTCCATCAAACAACACGGTCCACAAGCACAGATCCTGTCATACATGATGATGGCTGCCATTAGGAGCAGTCCAAGAGTGCATGCCGTGTCATACACGGTGCACATTGCTTGGTGATCAACGATTCCCTGATGGTGGCCTTTCAACACCTTGCGATTCCAAAAAAATGTAAAAATGGCATTTAATTTGATTGGAAGCATTGGTACTCAACTTTCAAAGAATTGACGCACCTTTGCCTTCCAACTTGGGCCGACCTTCTCACCGGAAGGCTGGAACCGGTTTGGCACAACAACTTGGTCATATGTGGCAAGCTTGGAGGTCCCTATTAATGGCCCACCAATCTCTCTTCCTCTCTCGGGTCATGGGCATTGCCATGATCCAGACGGCGTGGAAATCCCTTCCAATGGTTGAAAGTAAGTATGCATTTTTTCTGAGGCCAAGGAATGGTCACACTCGTTCTAACGTGACGTGCCTCGATCACCCCCTTCAGCTGTCATTGACATGCAGCTCAAAAAATCTTGCGCATGTTCTTCCTGAGACTAATAATGTTGTTAATTGGATGATTTCTTTTATGACCGAGTGTTCCGAATTAATATTTTGAAATTCTACGTGCCGATCTTTCTATTTAATTTTTAGATATTTTATTTTCTGATCCATTCACGTTAAATTTTATCAGGAAAAAAAAAATCCTTCGCATCCTGGAGACTTTTTATCTCTACACGCGATGTCACAGGCCAGCGGAAGTACTCCACAAAAGGCACGAGAGAAAATTGACATGCAAGGAAAATAGAGGTGCATGATTCCAATTTATAAGCATCAAGGAAGGGAGAATTTGCCTATAGATGCGAACACCATGAGGTTGGTTTTTTTTTTTTTTTTTTTTGTCCCTCCTTATTTTTATGATAAGGGGGCTGCAGGCCACACAAGATTCTTGGATGGAGGCGTATTTTGCCCACGAAAAAAATCGCTGTTTTCCCGCTCCGTCTGTTACTCGGCGAGTAGCTCCCGAGAAAAAGAGCCCATATAACTATTGGATATTTTTGAAATAATAAAGAAACAGGCTTTTGGGATTCTGAAACGGTTCGTCTGAAAAATTCAAATAAAATAATTAAAATTTTAAAATTTATTTTTTTATTTTTTTATAAAAAAAATAAAAATATAATTAAGTCACGTCGAATCGAATAACTGAAAGTTTGAACTCAACTCGATTCAAAGTATTTGGACTTGAAACTCGGTTTGAGCTCAATCGAACTTTAATATTCTAAATTCGAACTCGATTTGATAAAAAATAAACAACACTCGAATTCGATTCAACTCGACTTAAATATGAACCGAGCCATACTCAAATTTGAGTTCTAACTCAAAATTGAGTCTTATCTTATTAATAATATATATATTAATAATATATTATAAATAAAAATTATATATATATATAAGTAAGCTCGCGAGCTTTTGAGTATCATGCTACTCGAGCTCGACTTAGATACTTGAGAACGTCTTAAACTCGAGAATAATCAAGTTGAGCCGAGCTTGAATTTGAGTCGAGCTCGAGTAGCTCACAAGCAGCGTAACTCATTTGCAGCCTTAAAAATAATATCATCTGTCCCGTTTGACAAGAAAAATATCTATTGGATTGTCTCCAAGATAGCACATTTTTAAAAATATATATATATTTTCATATCTCTATATATAAAAAAAAATCTATACAAAAAGGTATGAATTAGTTTTAATTAAATTCTTATTTCAGGAGACAACGACACACCATAATATATAATTATTATCAGATCAATTTGATTTTATAAACATTGATAAATGTTTATTGATTTGACCTATTAATACAAAATATGATTCATTATATCCTGAAGACTTACCGATAGCCTCTTGTTGGAGATAAATAAATCTCTAAAAAAAATAACAGTGCCATGAGTCCTGAAGCCATTCTTTTTTCAAACTTTGCATTTTCTTCTCCTTTGCTACAACGGTAATGCATGAAAATTTTGACATTTCATGATGTCAAAGATTTAGCAAGCATAGATGGTAAGATTTTTGATTTCATAAGCTTGTTGATCTTGAGATTTTGAATTATATTCAAAAAATAATATAATATTTTTATCTAGCTCAAAATTACTAAGATATGAACATTTGATCCAGTCAAATTATGCACCCCAATATTTTTCTTTTGGTAACTCAGATTTATTAGACCAATTTAGAGTAAATACATCTTCGTGCAAGCATTAAAAAACATTTAATAATTTAGAGGGAATATTTATCACAGTCGTTTGTAGATTCTGTATGACCAGCAACATATATCATTATACTCAATTTACAGCACTATTAATTTCGCTATAGATATATTTCATCCAACTCCTTCGTGTTGGAATGAGTTTAGACATCATAGGCGGCTGCTACTACGAGCTCATACACGAACAAATCCATTTTTTTTTTTCTTGGGATAAATAATTTTTATCCTAAAGGTAAAGCAACGCAGATGTTCTCCCGCTCTCTCTCACATACACGTAACACAAAATAGGATGGGGGAGGGCTACCATTCACATAATACTCAAAATACTGCATGAAGATCCAAGCAATCGGAAACAAATGTCATTCAATGTATAAAAACAAAGCTGTTATAAATGGCAATTGAAACTGACTTTCTAAAAATTATGAAATAAAAAATATTATTATTTTTATAAATAATTAAGATATATTATTTTCTTTTGTAAATGAATGAGAGGTATTATTTTCTTTGTAATTTAGATTGAAAAATTTATAAAAGGGCTTGAAAATAGAATTAGAAGATGTGATTATCTTATGAAAGAATTTCTTCTTTCTTTTTTTCTCGTTCTCTCTGATTGTGTCCCTCTGATCTTTTTATTATATATTATATTGTTATATAACACGTTATCAGCACGAAAAGCTTTCCAATCTAGTAATGCAAAGCATCTCCAAGGAGAAGGAGGTTCCAAGTTTGAATCCACTTTGATTTATTATTGAAGGTATATTTTTAAGTTTTAATTACATTCTTTTAAAAATATTCAATTCTTACAATCTATTGGGCTAATCCCCCTCCTCAACCTCTATTAATAAAATCTTGAGGATTATTTTCAGAAGCCTTCGCATGCTATTCAGTTATAGAATAGATTTATAAGAGATATAGTTATTGATATTTATTTACTTAATTTTTAGTTTAAATATATCGAATTTGGCAAATCTGTAATTTACTGCTCTTGATATTATGGGCAAGAATTATCTATCTTGGATTCTGGATGCTGAGATACATCTTAATGCTATGAATCTTGAAACCATGATTCAAGAAAGAAATACCGCATCCCTGCAGGGTCGCACGAAATCTTTAATTTTTCTTCGGCATCATATTGATTAAGGTTTAAAGGTTGAATACCTTACTATGAAAGATCCACTAATATTGTAGAATAATTTAAAGAAAAGATATGACCATCAAAATACGGTCATTCTTCCAAAGGCACGGTATGATTGGATGCACCTAAGGTTGCAAGATTTTAAAATCATGTCTGAATATAATTCTATTTTGTTACGGATCAGCTCATAGTTAAAACTATGTAGAGAGAATGTAACAGATGAGGATATGTTGGAAAAAATATTCTCTATTTTTCATGCCTCAAATGTGCTCCTACAGCAGCAGTATTGTGAACGTAGATTTAAAAGATATTCTGAACTGATTTTATGCCTTCTGATAGCTGAGCAGAATAATAGATTATTATTAAAGAATCATGAGTCTCGTCCGACCGACTCTACACCATTCTCTGAAGTGAATGCTGTGTCGTCCCAAAATAATGAGCATGGGTATGAACTAGGTCGTGGCCGGGGTCGTGGGCATGGACGTGGTCGTAGTCGTGGTCGTGGTGGTTTTAAGAATACTGGGGCAAGCCATTCGAAGTGGCAGAATTCAAAAAACAGTACAAGCTTTGATCAAGAGAAAAAGATACAGTCTGAGAGAATGTTTGCTATAGATGTGGAATGAAGGATCACTGGTCAGGTACCTATTGTATGCCAAAGCATCTAGCAGATCTATATCAAACTTCTATGAAAGAGAAGGAAAAGAAATTTGAAACAAACTTTGCAGATTTGTTTAATGATGATGATGGCAATCCAAATGTACCCCTTTTTGATGTCTCCGATTTTTTTGCCCACTATGAAGAAAAAATTGACCACATGATCATTGATAGAGAAATAGTTAAAAAATAATTTTTATTGTATTTTCTTTACTTCAATAAAGTATCTTGTCTATATACTTATGTTTTAAAATTAATAAATAAATATTTTATAAAATCAAAAATTTATTCATTTTTTAGATTAAACTCGAATATGAATGCGGAAGAATTTTGCATAGCTGATAGTGCTACAACCCACACCATATTTCGAGATCAAAAATATTTTTCATAATTAACCTTTACAAATGAAAATGTAAGTATAATTTTTGGTACTTCTAATATAATTGAAGGCTTCGAAAGAGCAACCATTATACTATCAGGTGGTACAAAATTAGAAATCAGAAAAGTCCTTTATTCAACACAGTCTAGAAGAAATTTACTGAGCTTTAAGGATATCCGCCAGAATGGGTATCATATTGAGACAAAAAGTGAACATGGTAAAAAAATTTTGTGCATCATTTCTTATTATTCAAACAAAAAACTTGAGTTAGAAAAATTTTCTATTCTTTCGTCTGGATTGTACTATATAATGATTCGTGCAATTGAGACAAATATAGTATTGAATCAGAAGTTCACTAACAAATAAATATTTATTCTCTGGCATGAATGACTTGGTAATCTTGGATCAACAATGATGCACAAAATTATTAAAAACTCAAGTGGACATCCATTAAAGAACCAGAAGATTCTTCTAACTAGTGATTACCATTGTTCTGCATGTTCACTTAAAAAATTAATATATAAACCTTCTTTCACAAACTTAGTATTGGTGCAGAAATTGGTCATCGCCAAAATCAGCTGGAGTGAAGGTGGATGAGGTCACCGTCGGAGACCTGCAAAATAAAATCCCATTCGGAGCTGGTGGGGTGTGGCTCCGGCAGGACCCTCCGACGATCAAGTTAGCTCTGGCCAATAGGAATAGAGTGCTTGAGAATGAGTTCCGCGGAGCTTAGAGAAGAAGAAGAGAGCTTAGAAATTAGAGTTAGCATATATGGAGGGTTCTTTTTATAGGTGGAGCTTGATGGTGACAGCCGTAGCCGCATGGTAGCGAGCCGCTCGAGGTTCGGCAAAGTCAGTCCTGGGAGAAGGCGCTGTCTGCAGTGCCGCCTGTAACGGGTTGATGGTGACAGCCATCACCGCCTAGTAGCGAGTCACTATCGTCTGTAGCGGACTGATGGTGATGGCTGTAGCTATCTTGATACTGAGTCGCTCGAGGCCGAATGAAAGATTGAAGAGCTTTGACGTGTACCTATTTTGGAGGAGTTCGGGCTCCCGAAGGGAATATGGCTGGAGAGGGCCGCCCAGGAGGAACAATAGCTGAAGAAGCCCGGAAGGAGTGCGGCTGCTAAGGAGCTCGGCCAAAGGGAAGGCTTGGAGGGAGTTCAACTCCCGTAGGTGTCTGGCGGGAGGGGCGCGTAGGGACTTCGGCTCTCGCAAGAGTCCGACTAAAGCTCTGCTGCTGAAGAGTTCGACCAATTGAAGAAGTTCGGCTAAGGCTCGAGCGCCGAGAGTCCGAAGGAGCTCGACCGCTGAGGAGTTCGGCCAAAGGTATTCGACTAAGCCCGACCGTTGAGGGTCCGAAGGAGCTCGACCGTTGAGGGTCCGAAGGAGCTCGACCGTTGAGAAGTTCGGCTGACTGAAGGGGTTCGAAGGAGCTCGATCGTTGGAGAGTTCGACCAGCTGAAGGGGTTCGGCTAAGATCCGTCAGCTGAAGCTCTTCCATAGCTACTGGTTGCATTAGGCTGAGCATCGAACTGAATTTCGACGGGAGCGGAGTTTATCCCCAACAATAGTCCCCCCACTCTCGAGTTTGAAACTCAAAGGAAGAAAGTGCAGAAAAGGCGATTATCGAAGTCCTCTTCTGGGCTCCATGCTGGTTCAGGTTGAAGCTCGGGGGAGGTCTCATCTCAAGCCAAAGTTGATGCTGAAGTTGAAGCCCAGAGTAGATCTCGCCTCCTACAGTCGAGATCGAAGGTTAAGCTCCTCGGGGGCGATATTGTCACCAGCGGCCGAGGCTGGCTCGGGAGGATCTCCTCTCCTGCAGTCGAGGTCGACTCGGGGGAGCTCTCATTTTTTGTGGCTGAGGTCAATACGGGTGCTCGGAAGAGATCTGATCTGCAGCTGGGGTTGACGCGGTCACTTGGGAGAGATCTTATCTCATCTCTGGCCGAGGTCATCTCAAGCGCTCTGACCAAGGTTGTCTCGGGCGCTCTGGTCGAGGTGGTCTTTTGATTTTATCTCTGACCGAGATTAACTTGGTCGCTCGAAAGAGATCTTATCTCTGGCCGAGGTTGCCTCGGACGCTCTGACCAAGATTGTCTCGGGCGCTCTGGCCGAGGTGGTCTCTTGATTTTATCTCTAATCAAGATTGATTCGATCGCTCGGAAGTGATCTTATCTCTGATCGAGGTTGCCTCAGACGCTCTGATCGAGGTCATCTCTGATCTTATCTCTGGCTGAGATTGACGGCGTCGCTCGGAAGATATCTTATCTCTGGCTGAGGTTGACTCGAGCGCTCGGGGGAGATCTTATCTCCTACAGCCGAGTTTGCTTCGGGGGAGATCTTATCTCCTTTAGCCATGGTCGGCCCGGACCATCAGGAAAGATCTTATCTCCTACAGTCAAGGTTGCCTCGGGGAGATCTTATCTCCTATGGTCGAGCTTACCCCAGAGGAGATCTTATCTCCTGCAGCCGAGGTTGCCTTGAGGGAGATCTTATCTCCTACAGCCGAGTTTGCTTCGGAGGAGATCTTATCTCCTATAGTCGAGGTCGGCCCAATCCCTCATGCGAGATCTTATCTTCTACAGCAGAGATTGCCTCGAAGGAAATCTAATTTTCTACGGTCGAGTTTGCCTCGGGAGAGATCTTATCTCCTGCAGTCGATGTCGGCCCGGACCCTCAGGGGAGATCTCATCTTCTGCAGTCAAGGTTGCCTCGGTCGCTCGAGAGAGATCTTATCTCTAGTCGAGGTTGACTCGATCGCTCGAGAGAGATCTTATTTTTAGCCGAGGTTGTCATGGTCGCTCGAGAGAGATCTTATCTCTAGCCGAGGTTGACGGTCTTTGGTCTGCTCGCGTTAGGACGAGGTTCTCCTCCTGTTCCTAACGGACTATGGAGGCACATAAGGGCCATTATCAGGACCTCTCCCTCCATCCTATCCTTTGTGAATGAGGCCTTCGACTTTGCTCGCGTTAGGATGAGGTTCTCCTCCTGTTCCTAATGGGCTATGAGGGCACATAAGGGTCGTTGTCAGGGCCTCTTCCCCTATCCAATCCTTTGTGAACGAGGCCTTTGACTTTGCTTACGTTAGGACGAGGTTCTCCTTCTGTTCCTAACGAACTATGGACGAGATTCTTCGAAGCTCGAAAGAGATTTTATCTCTAGCCGAGGTTGTCACGGTCGCTCGAGAGAGATCTTATCTCTAGCTGAGGTTGTCACGATCGCTCGAAAGAGATCTTATCTCTGATCGAGGTTGACTCGGTCGCTTGGGAGAGATCTTATCTCTAGCCGAGGTTATCACGGTTGCTCGAGAAAGATCTTATCTCTGGTCGAGGTTGTGAACGATTGTCTGCTCGAAGAGATCTTATCTCTGACCGAGGTTGACTCCCTCGAGAGAGATCTTATCTTTAGTCGAGGTTGTCACGGTCACTCAGAAAAAATCTTATCTCTAGCCGAGATTAACACGATCGCTCAGGAGAGATCTTATCTCTGGCCGAGGTTGACGGTCTTTGACCTGCTCATGTTAGGATGAGGTTCTCCTCCTATTCCTAACACGTCAACTATTGACTGCTTCTCCCCTATCATGGCATAATTTTTGCATTCAGAAACAATATTATTGAAAGAAAAGAATTTTATCGAAGGGAAGTCATGGGCAGCACATCCCCATTTCAGGACCGTGGGGGCGTTATTCCTCCGAGTTTCCTCGGACAGTAAGTTCCAGGTCGGACGACCTTCTCTATCTCATGCTGGCCTCCTCAATTTGGAGCATGCTTCTCTTGACTTTGATGCTGGGAGATGACGAATCGTCGATGTACCAAGCTTCTCCCAGGGATAATGTTGATGACGCCATGAGACAGCCGACCTTTTTGTCATTTTTGGTTATGGCAGCGCCCTTAGCCGATCTTCTTCTGCTTCAGGCTGGCGTCGAAGGAATTTACTCAGCCACTCCTTTCTGATGAGCTCCTCAATTTTATCTTGGAGTCGAATGCATTTCTCAGCGTCATGGCCATGGTCGCGATGGCAGAGTCTGTACTTGCTTTGATCGTACTTGTTTGGAGGAGATTGTAGTCCTTCCAGTTTTGGCAGCTGGTTCTTAACTTCCATGAGAATTTAAGCTCGAGGAGTGTTGAGGATGGCGTAGTCATGGAATCTTTCGAGTGGAGGATTTCTTCACGCCCTTCTGTCGGAGCTTCCTTGGTGGCGAGCTTGGGGAGTTCGGGCCTTGCTTGCACTGGGGAGGTCGTAAGCGCAGCCAAACTTCATTCCATTCTTTTGTGAAATCTGCGGGAGAACTTCACGCCCCTTTGTCGGGGCTACCTTGATGACGAGCTCGAGGGAGAGTTCGACGGCTTTGCTCATGCCGAACTTCATTCCACCCTCCTATGAAATCTTTGTATGGGGTTTTCTTGATGACATACTCGAGGGGGAGTTCGGCCTCGCTTGCGCCAAACTCCACTCCGTCCTTCTGTGAAGCTTTCGTCAGGAGGACTTCATACCTCTTTGTCGGGGCTTCCTTGACGACGAGCTCGAGGGAGAGTTCGGCCTCACTTGCGCTGGGGAGGTCATGAGCGCAACCGAACTTCATTCTGCCATCTAGTGAAATCTTCTGTGGGAGAACTTCATGCCCCTTTCTTGGGGCTTCCTAAGGTGATTGGCATGCTAGGCCAAATGCTCTTCCTCAAGGCCGGTTCCTGGCATCCTCATGGTGGGTTTGCCGGCAAAGTCTCCGTCGGAGGTTGTCGCACGGCCTACATCATCTCGACGGGACCACAAACCCGCTGGATCAATAGATTGAACTGCTCCACATCTATAGTGGCTTCGGATGGAACCTAAGCTATCGGGGCTGAAATGGGAGCAAATGGACCTGGCGCGGAGGCCGCCGATCGATGAGTCGAAGCTTTCTTGAAAGGCATTTTCTCTTCAAAAAAGAACTCTAGAGAAGAAGAAGAGAGGTCTCTGGAGAGGAAAGAGAGAAATCATCGTTGAGCACTCCTTTAAGAATAAGAGAACCTCGGAGGTTCGGGCCCCTCCTTCTAGCGCCAATCTATTGGTGCAAAAACTGATCGTCATCAAAATCAACTGGAGTGGAGGTGGATGAGGTCGCCATCGAAGACCTGCAAAATAAAGTTTCGTCCGAAACTGGTGGGGGGTGACTCCGGTAGGATCCTCCGACGATCAAGTCGGCTCTGGCCAACAGGAATGGAGTGCTCGAGAATGAGTTTCACAGAGCTTAGAGAAGAAGAGGAGAGCTTAGAGATTAGAGTTAGCGTATCTGGAGGATCCTTTTTATAGGCGGAGCTTGATGGTGATAGCCGTAGCTGCACGATAGCGGGCCATTCGAGGTTTGATGAAGTCAGTCCTGAGGGAAGGCACTATCTGCAGCGCCGCCTGCAACGAATTGATGGTGATAGCCATCACCGCTTGGTAGCGGATCGCTGTCGCCTGTAGTGGACTGATGGTGATGGCTACAACTGTGTTGATACTGAGCCGCTCGGAGCTGAATGAAGGGTTGAAGAGCTTTGACATGTACCCATTTTGAAGGAGTTTGGGCTCCCGAAGGAAATATGGCTGGAGAGGGCCGTCCAGAAGGAACAATAGCTGAAGGAGCCCGAAAGGAGTGCAGCTGCTAAGGAGCTCGACCAAAGGGGAGGCTTGGAGGGAGTTTGGCTTCCGCAGGCTTCTGGCGGGTGAGCGCGGAGGGACTTTGGCTCTCATGGGAGTCCGACTGAAGCTCTGCTACTAAAGAATTCGATCGGTTGAAGGAGTTCGGCTAAGGCCCGGGCATCGAGAGTCCAAAGAAGCTCGACTGTTGAGGAGTTTGGCCAAAGGGGTTCGGCTAAGCCTGGCCGCTGAGGGTCCGAAGGAGCTCGACCGCTGAGAAGTTCGGCCGATTGAAGAGATTCGAAGGAGCTCGACCATTAAGAAGTTCGATCGGCTGAAGGAGTTCGGCTAAGATCCATCAGCTGAAGCTCTTCTGTGTCTGCTGGTTGCATTAGACTGAGCATCAAACTGGACTTCGGTGGGAGCGGGATTTATCCCCAATAGTTAGCAATTGAAACTCCTACATTCTTGCAAAGAATTCAAGAGGACATATTTGGTCCAATTCATCCTCCTTGTGGATCATTTAGATACTTTATGATCCTAATTGATGCTTCCACAAGATGGTCCCATGTTTCTTTATTGTCTACTCGGAATAGTGCATTTGCTAAATTGCTTATTTTTATAATATGATTATGAGCATAATTTTTTGATTTTTCTATAAAGTCTATTCGATAAGATAATGCAGCTGAGTTTACTTCAAAAATCTTTGATGAGTTTTGTATGTCAATTGGAATCAATGTTGAGCATCCTGTTGCTCATGTGCATACTCAAAATAGCCTAGCAAAGTCATTTATTATTAGGTTGTAGCTCATTGCTTGATCATTATTGATAAAAACTAAGTTGCCTATATCTGTTTGGGGGCATGCTATTTTACATGCTGCATCATTGATTCGAATAAGACCAACTGCTTACCACATATATTTTCCACTACAACTTATAGTTGGTCAACAAATGAACATCTCACATTTAAGAATTTTTGATTGTGTTGTGTATGTTCCAATTGCTCTACTCCAAAAATCTAAGATGGGATCTCAACGTAAACTTGGAGTTTATGTTGGTTTTGATGGTCCATCTATCATTAGATATCTTGAACCTTTGATAGATGATGTATTCACTACTCGATTTATAGATTGTCAATTTGATGAAATAATATTTCCATCATTAGGGAGAGATAAAAAGGTATCAACAGCACAACATAAATTATCATGGAATATACCAAACTTATCATTTCTTGATTCAAGAATGAATTAGTGTGAATTAGAAGTTCAAAGGATTCTTCATTTACAAAGTATAGCAAATAATTTACTTGATGCATTTACAAACACAAGAAGGGTATGCAAATCTTATATTCCAGCTGAAAATACTCTAGCTCGGATAGAAGTCCTAGCATGACAATCGATCCATACGGCTACAGAACAACCTGCGTCATGCTTGAAGCGTGAAAGACCACTTGGTGCAAAAGATAAAGTTCTAAGAAAAAGAAATTTAAGTAAAATGGTATATGAGAAAAATAAAATTTTTGAAGCAAGATAAACTATTGATGATATAGCTTCTATGGATAATCAAATTATTAGTATTGGTGCAGAACCTGGTTGATGCCGGATTAAGCTAGAGTTGAGAAAGAAGAGGTCACTGTTGGTGACCTACAAAATAAAATTTTGTCCGAAGTCAGTGATGGTGGCTCTGATAGGATCCTTCGACGATCAAGTTAGCTCTTCTATCCAATAGAAATGGAGTGCTCAGGTAAGAATTCAATAGAGTTTTGGAAAGGAGAAGAGAGCTTACAGAAAATATATATGAAGAATCCCTCTTTATAAATAGAGTCTGTAGTATACTGATAGTAACGGTCGTAATCATTTGGTAGTGGGCCGCTCGGAGCCACATGAAGTTTGTTACAAAGAGAGATGTCCATTGCCGTGATGTGGCCATTTGTTAAGATTTAATAGTCGAAGTTCGGAGGAAGCAGGCATTGGTTGGTGAAAAGCTTTGACATACATCAATTCTAGAGGAGTTCGGACTCCTAAAAAATACTTGACTGAAGAAGAAATCTGAAAGAAGTTCGACTCCTAGAGGATTCCGACTGAAAGAAAAATTCGAAAAGAGTTTGGCTCCTAGA
This sequence comes from Cocos nucifera, assembly GCA_006176705.1. NCBI lineage: Eukaryota > Viridiplantae > Streptophyta > Magnoliopsida > Arecales > Arecaceae > Cocos > Cocos nucifera. Next base: position 3,943,829 of record QRFJ01000008.1, read on the forward strand.
GAAACTTAACTGAAGGAAAAATTTGAAAGAAGTTTGACTCTTGAAGAAATCCAACTAAAGAAAAAATTCATAAGGAGTTCGGCTCCTGGAGGAACTTGACTGAAGAAAAAATTCAAAACGAGTTCGACTCTTGAAGGAATCCGACTGAAGAAGAAATTTGAAAGGAGTTCGTCTTCTGAAAGAATCCGACTGAAGAAGAAATCTAGAAGGAGTTCGGCTGATGGAGGAATCCGACTGAAAGAAAAGTTTGGAAGGAGTTCAGCTCCTAAAGGAATCCGACTGAAGGAGAACTTCGGAAGGAGTTCGACTGATGAAAAAATCTGACTGAAGAAGAAGTCTGGAAGGAGTTCGGCTCCTGAAGGAATCCAACTTAAGGAGAACTCCGAAAGGAGTTCGACTGATGGAGAAATTCGACTGAAGAAGAAGTTCAAAAGAAGTTTAGCTTATGAAGGAATCTAGCTGAAGAAAAAATTTGGAAGGAGTTCGGCTCCTGAAGGAACTTGACTGAAGAAAAAATCTAGAAGGAGTTCGTCTTCTGGAGAAATCCGACTGAAGAAAAAATCTGAAAGGAGTTCGACTGATGGAGAAATCCGATTGAAGCAGAAATTCAGAAGGAGTTCGACTCCTAGAGGAATTCGATTGAAGGAAAAATTTGGAAGGAGTTTGACTGATGGAGGAATCCGACTGAAGGAGAAGTTTGAAAGGAGTTCGGCTCCTGGATGAATCCAACTGAAGAAAAAATTCAAAAGAAGTTTGGCTCCTGAAGGAATCCGACTGAAGGAGAACTCTGGAAGGAGTTTGGCTTTTGGAGGAATCCGACTGAAGAAAAAATCTGAAAGAAGTTCGGCTCTTGGAGGAATCCTACTAAAGAAGAACTCCAAAAAGAGTTTAGCTGATGGAGAAATCTGACTAAAGTGGACTTTGGCTCCTAGAGGAATCTAACTGAAGGAGAAATCCGGAAGAAGTTCGGATTCTGAAGGAATCCGACTAAAGAAAAACTCCGAAAGAAGTTTGGATTCTGAAGGAATCCGACTAAAGAAAAACTCTGAAAGAAGTTCGACTGAAGGAGTAATCCGACTAAAGAAGAAGTTCGGAAGAAGTTCGGCTCCTAAAGAAATCTGTCTGAAGAAAAAATTCAGAAGGAATTTGACTCCTGAAGGAACTTGACTAAAGGAGAAATCAAGAAGGAGCTCGGCTCCTGAAGGAATTCGATTGAAGGAAAACTCTGAAAAGAGTTTGACTGATGAAGGAATTTGACTGAAGGAGAAATTCGAAAGAAGTTTGGCTCCTGGAGGAATCCAACTGAAGGAGAATTCTAAAAAGAGTTCAGTTGATGGAGAAATCCGACTAAAGGAGAAGTCCAGAAGGAGTTCGGGTCCTGAAGAAATCCGACTGAAGGAGAAGTCTGAAAGAAGTTTGGCTCGTGGAGAAATCGGACTGAAGGAGAAATTTAGAAGGAGTTCAGCTCCTAGAGGAATCTGACTGAAGGAGAACTTCAGAAGAAGTTTGGCTAATAGAGAAATTCGACTGAAGGAGAAGTTCGGAAGGAGTTCAGCTTCTAAAAAAATTCGACTGAAGAAGAAATCTGGAAGAAGTTCGGCTGATGGAGAAATATGATTGAAGAAGTCCAAAAGGAGTTCGGCTCCTGGATGAATCCGACTGAAGAAAAAATTTAAAAGAAATTCGGCTCCTGAAGGAATTCGACTGAAGGAGAAATTCGAAAGGAGTTCGGCTGATGGAGGAATCTGACTGAAGAAAAAATTTGGAAGAAGTTCGGCTCCTGGAGGAATCCGACTGAAGGAGAACTCCGGAAGGAGTTTGGCTGATGGAGAAATCCGACTGAAGAAGAAGTCCGGTAGAAGTTCGACTCCTGGAGGAATTCGATTGAAGAAAAAATCTGAAAGGAGTTCGGCTCTTGGAGGAACTTGACTGAAGGAGAAGTTTAGGAGTAGTTCGATTGAAGTCCAAAAGGAGTTCGTTCGCTGGAGGGGTTCAGCCGCTGGAGGAAGAATTTTTGATCGAAGCTACTTCGTGATTGCCAGTTACATTATGCCAAGCATTAGATTGGACTTCAGCGAGAGCAGGGTTTATCCATAATAATAAATAAATCAGGCGAGGTAGACTCAGTCAATTCCTACGGCGTCGGCCTGAAGAGCACTACCACAGCCTGAACCACCAAGGAAGGAGAAATAATAAGAAGATCGGCCGCCTCTCAGCATCATCAACACTATCTCTGAAGGACTTCAGCGTGAAAAGGCCAGCAGATCTAAGGGATCAATAAAGTGGCGGAGAACTAAAGAGCCCATCGCTTTCACCAATGAGGATGCCCGAGGAGTTCAGTTCCCGCACAATGACGTGGTTGTAATCTCTTTAAACATTGCCGACTATAGTGTATGCTGCATTTTGGTAGATAATGGAAGCTCGATCGATATATTATTTTATGATGCTTTCTTGAAAATGTCCTTGCTCAATAACCACTTAAGACCTGTGAACTTTCCATTGGTAGGCTTTACTGACGATGCCGTGCCAGTTGAGGGCATAATAATTTTGACTGTGACTACAGGACAACGTCCGAAGCTGGTTAAGGCATAGGTTAATTTTTTAGTCGTAAAGGCTCCATCTGTCTATAATGCTATTCTCGGCCGACCTGAGTTGAACGCACTCCAACCAGTGGTGTCGACTTATTATCTAAAGGTGAAGTTTCCAACGAGCTGTGGAATTGGAGAGATCATGAGAGACCAAGCATTGGTGAGATGCTGTTACTTCATTGCCCTGCAGAAAAACGTCCAGTCCAATCTTTGTCTTGTCGAGGGGCTGGATACCTATGACGACCTCATCGAGGAGCGAGGCAAGCCTATGGAGGACCTCATATCTGTGCCCTTAAATGATGGAAATGCAAAGCACACTGTACAGATCGGCTCCAACTTGGAGAACGAGATTCGGGAGCAACTCGTCACCTTCCTCAGGAAGAATGCGGACGTCTTTGCCTGGGCTCCAACAGATATGTCAGAAATTGATGTCAAGGTCATGGAATATTGGCTAGCCATTGATCCTAAGTATCGGTCGGTAAAAGAGAAGATGCACAACCACGCCCCGGAGAGGCAGAAAGCAATCACAGAAGAAGTAAGCAAGCTCCTCAAAGCTGGATTCATCCAGAAAGTTAACTATCCGATCTAGATCTCAAACGTGGTCCTCGTCAAAAAGGCAAACAACAAGTGGAAGATGTGTAGACTTCAAAATAGGCTGAACAAAGTCTGCCCAAAGGATAGCTACCCTCTTCTCAAGATTGATCAACTGGTAGATGCAACCTCAGACCACGAGCTCTCCACCTTCATGGACACCTTCTCTGGCTATAATCAGATACAGATGTCGTCGGAGGATGAGGAGAAACTGTTTTTGTTACTGATCGTGGTCTTTACTATTATAGGGTTATACCCTTTAGGCTCAAGAATGCAGGGGCAACGTACCAATGCCTGATCAACAAGATCTTGAAGAAGCAGATAGATCACAACATAGAGGTGTATGTGGATGACATACTCATCAAAAGCCGAACTTTTATAAACCACCTCGCTGATCTCGAAGAGACCTTTAGTGCACTCAGAAAGCACAAGATGAAGCTGAATCCGACTAAGTGCGCCTTTGGTGTAACCTCAAGAAAGTTTTTGGGATTTATGGTGTCAAGGTACGGGATTGAAATAAATGCAGAGAAAATCTAAGCTATTCAAGAGATGACTGCTCTAAGAATAATCAAAGAAGTTCAGCGTCTGATTGAAAAAATGGCATCCCTAAATTGCTTCATCTTGAGATAGGCCGAGTGATGCATGCCCTTCTTTCAAGTTCTTAAGTAACCAAAAAAGTTCTGCTAGATAACAGAGTGCCAACGGACATTTGAGAAGCTCAAAAACTACCTCAGCTCATTTCCACTATCGGCAAAGTCTGAACCTGAAGAAAAATTATTCTTATACCTAGCAGTCTCTCCGACGGTCTTGGCAGCAATCCTGATCAAGGAGAAAGCGAAGATGCAGCGATCGATCTACTATATAAGCCAAACTTTGGGGGATGTAGAGATCGGATACTCTAAACTGGAGAAATTGACCTACTCTCTTCTAATCGCTACCAGAAGACTCCGAACTTATTTTTAGAGGCACACCATAACAGTTTTAATGGATCAATCAATAAAAGTAGTCTTTCATCGAATGGATGCTTCCAAAAGAATCGCAAAATGGGCGATCGAGCTCAAAGAGTTCAACATCAATTATCGACCCAAGCCATCGATCAAAGCACAGATATTGGCAGATTTTGTAGTAGAATATACAATTTCAGATGATGCCGAGCTTGAATAGAATGAGATTGGTGCTTTGTTGTCGCAATCGAGCCTCCTCGAAGAGAGTGCCAACCTTTTCGAAGGTTTTTGGACCCTATACGTGGATGGTTCATCCAACTCCACTTGAGCAGGTGTGGGATTAGTCTTAGTCAGTCTCGAGGGAGTCGTCTTCGAGTATGCGCCATGCTTCGAATTCACTGCAGCTAATAATGGGATCGAATATGAAGCGCTGATTGCTGGATTTAAAATAGTAAGAAAATTAAAAGTAGATCGACTTCAAATCTACAGTGATTTTCAATTAGTGGTCGGCCAAGTTAATAGCGACTATGAAGCACAGAAGGAAAGTATGATGAAATACCTTGAGAAAGTAATGAATTTGACTCCGACCTTCGGTAGTTTTGGCATTCGATAGATTTCGAGGGTAGAAATACAAGAGCCGATATTCTCTCTAAATTGACCACTTCAGCCTCAGCCGAACTATCTAAAGAAGTATTTTTCGAAACTCTAAAATGCCCAAGCTCGAAGGAATCATAGTTCGTTATACAGACGAAGCTCGAGCTGAGCTGGATTGACCCATTAGTTGCCTATCTCAAAGAGAAAGTTCTTCTTCGTGATCCAAAAGAAGCTCAGAAACTCAAGAATCAAGCCTTCCGATACGTATTGTATGAAGGCAAGTTGTATAAAAGATCGTATTTGCTGCCACTGCTTAGATATCTCCAACTTTTAGAGGTCGACTTCGCATTATAGAAAGTGTACGAGAAAATTTATGGAAGTCATGTAGGATCCAGGTCCCTATCACAAAAACTACTTCGGCAAGAATACTATTGGCCAACCTTATACCACGATTCTGTAGAGTATGTCAAAAAATGTGACCACTGTCAAAAGAATGCAAATCTATAAAGACAACCGGCCTTCGAGCTTACTCCACTAAGTGCACCTTGGCCATTTGCATAGTGGGGAATGGAATACTTGGCTCTTTTTCGATGGCATCCGAGCAATGGAAGTTCCTCCTAATTGTGCTTGATTACTTCATCAAATGAGTCAAAGTCGAACCACTAGCAAAAATTATCAAGACTAAGGTATAGAACTTTATCAGAAAGTCAATCGTCTGTCGGTTCGATTTGTTCCGAACTCTAATAACAAATAATGGGCGATAGTTCGCTGGGATGAAGTTTGCCGAGTTCTGCAAAGATCTAAACATCTTCCATCACTTTACATCGGTAGCTCACCCATAAGCAAATAGAGAAGCTAAAGTGATCAACCAGACTCTGCTGCAAGGCATCAAGACAAGGCTCGATAGTGCAAGAAAGGGCCTGGGTGGACGAATTCTATCACGTCCTCTGGACGTACCGAACTACTCAAAAGCTATCGATTAGAGAAACATCATTCGCCTTAGCTTTTGAAATAAAGGCAGTCATCCTAATCGAGCTTAAGCTCTCATCAACACGGGTCGTGGCCTTCAATGTGCAGCATAACTCATAGAATCTTAGAGTTAATCTCGACCTATTGGAAGAAAAAAGAAAGAACGCCTAGATTCGAATGGCAGCCTACAGGCGAAGGATGGCTCAATACTATAACTCCAAAGTTAGAAAAAATATTCAGAGTGGGAGACTTAGTACTTCGGTGAGCTGCCATCTCTCAGCCTTAGAGTCAGGAAAAACTTGCCCTGAATTGAGAAGGTCCATATGAAATAGAGGAGGTCGTTCGGTCCGAAACTTATCGCCTGAAGAAGCTCAGAGGGACGACGCTCCTACGACCTTAGAATTCAAAAAATCTGAGGATGTACTATCAGTAATTTTTCATCAATAAAACTCCTCCATTTCAATGTTATTATTTTTTGATGCAAAAACCATATGATGATAGGAAAGAAGCAATCAATAATGGCCATGTTAGGAATAGGAGGAGAACCTCGTCCTAACGTAAGCAAGGTCGAAGGCCTCGTTCATTTTAGATGAGATGAGAGGAGAGGCTCTGACAACGGCCCTTATGCGCTCCTACAGTCCGTTAAGAATAGGAGGAGAACCTCATCTTAATGTAAGCAAAGTCGAAGATCTCGTTCGTTTTAGACGAGATGGAGGGAGAAGTCCTGACAATGGCCCTTATGTGCCTCAGTAGTTCGTTAGGAATAGGAGGAGAACCTCATCCTAATATGAGCAAAGTCGAAGATCTCATTTATTTTAGATGAGATGAGGGGAGAGGCCCTGACAATGGCCCTTATGTGTTCCCGCAGCCCATTAGGAACAAGAAGAGAACCTCATCCTAATGTGAGCAAAGTCGAAGACCTCATTCATTTTAGACGAGATGGAAGGAGAGGCGCTGACAATGGCCCTTATGTGCCCCCATAATCCATTAGAAATAGTAGGAGAACCTCATCCTAACGTGAGCAAAGTTGAAGGCCTCGTTTATTTTAGACGAGGTGAGAGGAGAGGCCCCGACTACAGCCCTAAATACATCTCGATAGCCTATTAGGAACAGAAGGAGAATCTCATCCTAGCACGAGCAAAAGTTGGAATCCCATAGACCAAAGATGTGGAGAAGAAAGAAGCTCGGTGGAGAATTCTTACACGTGCTTTCCTACGACAATCTGACTATGTCAAATGCGAAAGGCAGAACCTTATCTTGGTTTGCAAGAGAGATCCTAGTTTGATGTCCACAACAAGATCGGCGTCCACAATGAGCTCGACATTTGCAACAAACAACAAGCGCAGGAATCCAGGACCAAAATTCTCTCCCGAGCTTCACCTTCAACGTCAACCTCGGCTAGAGATAAGATCTCCCTCGAGCTTCAACTTCAACGTCAGCCTCGACTGGAGATAAGATCTCTTTCGAACTTCAACTGCAACGTCAACGAGAGATAAGATCTCCTTCAACCTCGACTGGAGATAAGATCTTTTCCGAGCTTCAATTGCAACGTCAGTAGGAGATAAGATCTCCTTCAACCTCGGCTAAAGATAAGATCTCCTCTGAGCTTCAACTGCAATGTCAGCAGGAGATAAGATCTCCTTCAACCTCGACTAAAGATAAGATCTCCCCCGAGCTTCAACTTCAATGTTAGCCTCGACTGGAGAGAAGATTTCTCTCGAGCTTCAACTTCAACTTCAACCTCGACTGGAGATAAGATCTCTTCCGAGCTTCAACTGCAACGTCAACAGAAGATAAGATCTCCTTCAACCTCGGCTGGAGATAAGATCTCCTCCGAGCTTCAACTACAACGTCAGCAAGAGATAAGATCTTCTTCAACCTTAGCTGGAGATAAAATCGCTCCCAAGTTTCAGCTTCAACTTCAACCTCGGCTGAAGATAAGATCTCCCACGAGCTACAACCCCAATGGGTGTAGAGCTCGTAAAAAGACTTCGACTGTCATCTTTTTTTGTACTCTTTTTCTTCGAATTTCGAACTCAAAAGTGGAGAGATTATTGTTGGGGATAAACCTTTCTTCCATCGAAGTCCAATCTGATGCTTAGCATAATATAACTAGCAATCACGGAGTAGCTTCGATCAAAAATTCTTCCTTCAATGGCCGAACGCCTCTAGCGAACGAACTTCTTTCGAACTTTAGCCGAACTACTTTCGGACTTCTTCAGTCAAGTTCCTCCAAAAGCCGAATTTCTTCCAGATTTTTTCTTTAATCAGATTTCTTCAGAAGTCGAACTCCTTCCGCACTTCTCTTTCAGATGAATTTCTCCATCAACCAAACTCCTTTTGGAGTTCTCCTTCAGTCGGATTCCTCTAGGAGACAAACTCCTTCTGAATTCTCCTTCAATCGGATTCCTTCAGAAGCCAAACTTCTTCCGAACTTCTTCTTCAATCGGATTTCTCCATCAGCCGAACTTCTTTCGAATTTTTTCTTCAGTCGAATTTCTTCAGGAGCCAAATTCCTTTCAAACTTCTCCTTCAGTCGGATTTCTCCATCAGTCAAACTCCTTCCAAATTTCTCCTTCAGTTGAATTCTTTCAGGAGCCAAACTCCTTCTGAACTTCTTCTTCAGTCAGATTTCTCCATCAATCGAACTTCTTCTAGATATCTCCTTCAGTCGGATTTCTCCAAGAGCCAAACTCCTTCCGAACTTCTTCTTCAGTCAAATTTCTATCAGCCAAACTTCTTCTAGAGTTTTCCTTCAGTCGGGTTCCTTCAAGAATCGAACTCCTTCCAGACTTCTCCTTCAGTCGAATTTCTCCATCAACCAAACTCCTTCTGAATTTTTTCTTCAGTCGAATTCCTCCATGAGCCAAACTCCTTTCGGACTTCTCCTTCAGTTGGATTTCTCCATCAGTCGAACTCTTTTCGGAGTTCTCCTTTAGTGGAATTCCTCTAGGAGCCGAACTCCTTCCGAATTTTTTCTTCAGTTGAATTTCTCCATCAGTCGAACTCCTTTCGGAGTTCTTCTTCAGTCAAATTTCTCCAAGAGCTGAACTTCTTCCGAATTTCTTCTTCAGTCAAGTTTCTTCAGAAGCCAAACTTCTTTCGAATTTCTCCTTCAGTCAAGTTCCTCCAAAAACTGAACTCCTTCTGGATTTCTCCTTCAGTCAAATTCCTCCAAGATTCAAACTCCTTTCAAACTTCTTCTTCAATCGAATTCCTCCATTAGTCAAACTTCTTTTGAAGTTCTCCTTCAGTCGAATTTCTCTAGGAGCCAAACTCCTTCCGAATTTCTTCTTCAATCAGATTTTTTCATCAGCCGAACTCTTTTCGAAGTTTTTCTTCAGTAGGATTCCTTCAAGAACTGAACTTCTTTCGGATTTCTCCTTCAGTCGAATTCCTCCGAGGGCCGAACTCCTTCCGAACTTCTCCTTCAATCGGATTTCTCCATCAGCCAAACTCCATCCGAAGTTCTCCTTCAGTCAAATTTTTCTAGGAGTCGAACTCCTTCGGACTTCTCCTTCAGTTGGATTCCTCCATCAGTCGAACTCCTTCTGGAGTTCTTCTTCAGTCGAATTTCTTTAGAAATCGAACTTCTTTCAGATTTTTTCTTTAATCAGATTCCTTCAAGAGCCGAACTTCTTCTAGACTTCTTCTTCAGTCAGATTTTTCCATCAACCAAACTTCTTCTAGATTTTTTCTTCAGTCGAATTCCTTCAGAAGTCGAACTCCTTCCGAATTTTTTCTTCAGTCAAGTTCCTCCAGGAGCCGAACTCCTTCTGAACATTTTCTTCAATCAAATTTCTCCATCAGGCAAACTCCTTCTAGACTTCTCCTTCAGTCAGATTTCTCCATCAGCTAAACTCTTTCCAAATTTTTCTTTCAGTCGGATTCCTCTAGTAGCCGAACTTCTTCCAAATTTCTTCTTCTTCTTTTGAATTTCTTCTTCAGTCGAATTTTTTTAGGAGCCAAACTTCTTTCGAATTTTTTTTTCAGTCAAGTTTCTTTCAGAGTCGAACTCCTTATGGATTTTTCTTTCAATCGAATTCCTCTAGGAGCCAAACTTCTTTCGAATTTCTTCTTCAGTCAAGTTCTCTTTAGGAGTCCGAACTTCTCTGGAATTGATGTATGTCAAAGCTCTTCACCAACTAACATCTATTTCCTCCAAACTTCAACTATTAAATCTCAACAAATGGTCACATCATGGCAATGGATATCTCTCTCCATAACAAACTCCATGTGGCTCTGAGCGGCCCACTATCGGATGGTTATGATCGTTACTATCAGTCTGCTATAGGCTCCATCTATAAAGAGGGATTCTCCATATACGTTTTTTCTAAGCTCTTTTTTTCTTTCCAAAATTTTGTTGAATTTTTGTCTGAGCATTCCATTTTTGTTGGTCAGAAGAGTTGACTTGATCATCGAAGGATCCTACTAGAGCCACCACCACCAACTTCAGATGAAATTTTGTTTTGCTTATCACCGATGGCAACCTCTCCTTCCTCAACTCCAGCTTAATCCGACGTCAACCAAATTCTGCACCAACAGTTAGAAATAAAAAAATTTTAGTTGAGGCTTCTGAAGCAGTCCAAGTATAAAAAAATAATAAAATTTTAATTAGCTATACATCAAAAGATGAAATATGGAATCGAAAGAAAATTATTGTTGATAATGTATTTGCTTATGTAATAGCATCTAGTATTGCTTGTGATGATCACGAGCCCAAAAGCATTAACGAATGCCAACAACGGGATGATTAAAAAAAATAGAAAGAAGCAATTTAAGTAGAATTAAATTCTTCCCATAAACATAAAGTATTTGGACCTATAGTTTAAACTTCAAAGGACATTAAACCAATTGGCTATAAATGGATGTTCACAAGAAAATGAAATGAATTAAACGAAATCGTAAGATACAAAGAACGATTAGTTGCACAAGACTTTTTGCAAAGACCTGGAATTGAATTTGATGAGATATATGCTCCTATGATGGATGCCATTATTTTTAGATTTTTTATAAGTTTAGCAGCTAAAGAAAGGCTTGATATGTGCCTTATGGATGTAGTCACAGCATATTTGTATGAATCATTAGATTGCGATGTACATATGAAAGTTCTTGAAGGATTTAAAATACCTGGAGTAAAAGATTTAAATTCTCATAATATGTACTCAATCAAATTACAATGACTCTTGTATGGATTGAAATAATCATATAGAATATGGTATATGTTGGGGATAAATCCCACTTCCGTCGAAGTCTAGCTCGATGCTCAGTCTAATGCAACCAGTAGCCATAGAAGAGCTTCAGCAGACAGGCTTCAGCCGAACCCCTAGCATCCGAGCTCCTTCGAATCCATTCAATCGGCCAAACTGCTTAGCGGCCGAGCTCCTTGGACTCCAAGCGGCTGGGCTTTAACGAAATCTCCGACGCCCGAACTCCTCAGCGGTCGCCCCTCGGTTGAACTCCCTAAGCAACCGTCCCTTCAGTCGACCGAGTGCCTCCGAACTTCTCTACAACTGAACTCCTCTCGAGCTTTTTCTTCAGTCGGACTCTTCTACAAGCCCGAACTCCTCTGGACGAACAGTCACCATCAGTCTGCAACAAGCAACAAGATCGAATGATATGGCCGCCACTACTCTCTCCGTAACCAGCCCCATGCGGCCCACGACTTGCCAGTATGGCTGTCACCAACGCCTGACGATGCCTTCCTCTCCATACTGAACTCCATGCGGCCCACGACTTGCCAGTATGGCTGTCACCAACCGCCTGATGATGCCTTCCTCTCCGTGCCGAACTCCATACGACCCACGACCCGCTGGCACATGGCTGTAGCTGTCACCATCAACCCGCCGCATATGGTACCTCTCCGAGAGACTGACTCCGCCAAACCTCGAGCGGTCCGCCAGCACGCGGCTGCAGCCATCACCATCAAGCTCCGCTATAAAAGGAACCCTCCAGATACGCTAACCTCTCTGATCCCTAAGCTCTCCTCTTCTTCTCTAAGCTTCGAAACTCATTCCAAGCACTCCATTCCTGTTGGCCTAAGCTGACTTGATCGTCGAAGAGTCCTACCGAAGCCACCCCCCAATGATTCCGAACGGAATTTTATTTTGCAGATTTTCGACGGCGACCTCGTCGGCCTCAACTCCAGCGGCCTCCAGCGATGATCAGTTTCTACGTCAACAGATTGGCGCTAAAGGAAGGGCCTCGAACCTCTGAGATTTTCTTATTCTTAAAGGAGTGCTTGGCAATGATTTTTTTCCTTCCCTCTCTGAAGATCTCCCTTTTTTTTCTCCCGAGGAGAAGATGCCTCCCAGGAGAGCTTCGACTCGACGCTCGATGGCCTCCGTGGTCCGATCCCGTCCAAATCCTTCTGTTCCCACTCCAACCATGGTGACTCAGGCTCCGTCTATAACCGCGATGGATACGGAGCAGTTCAACCAGCTCGTCCAACAGGTTCGTGGTCTCACAGAGGTGGTGCAGACAGTGCTGCACCAACAAGCCCCAGTGCCAGCCCAACCAATGCGGGACTCTCCGGAGCCGAGTGATCCGGTCCAAGAGCGACCGACTTGGGCAGCCTGACCTCCGATCCTCGGATTGAAGAGGCAGAGGAGGGAGAGCCCTTGTTCGGATCATGGATCGGCCAAGGGTGAAGCCTCGCATCCATTCCACCAGAAAGTCTTGGAGATCAGAGACCGTGAAGATCTCCTGGATCAAAGGCTCTTAGAAATGAACCGACGAATCGAAGAACTTCGTCACACTCCCCCCCCATGTGGTAATGACGTTTGCACTGACCCCTCTTTTTCGCAGAAAATCATGTAGAAACCGATTCCGCTGAACTTTAAGCTCCCACAATTCGAGAGCTACGATGGGACCACCGACCCGATCGACCATTTGAAAGCCTTTCGGGCGACGATGCTGCTCGATGGCGCATCAAACGCTATATTATGTCGAGCTTTCCCCTCTACCCATAAAGGAGCTATCAGAAACTAGTACTTGGTGCTCAAGCCAAGTGCCATCTTATCGTTTGATCAGATGAGTCAACAGTTTGCAGCCCACTTCATCAATAGCAGACGGCCGCACCGAGGTTCGAATTTCTTGATGGCCATCAAGCAGAAGAAGGGAGAACCCATCTGGGCCTACGTCATCCAATTTAACGCTGCCGCGCTGGAAGTCCAGAACCTAGACTAATCGGTCGCCATGGCCGCCCTCAAGAATGGCTTTCAGAAGAACGACTTATTGTTGTCCCTGAAAAAGAAGTACCCCAGGGATTTTGCTGACATGCTAGCTCGGGCTGAAGGATATGCCCGGATAGAGGAGGCCTTCAAGGCCAAGGATGGCGAAGCGGATAGCAAGCGGCGAGCTGGAGGGCCGGGTAGGCCCGTCGAGGAAGGGAAGTGGAGTAAAGCTCGGCAGCGCTCCTAGACTCCTTCCGATCACTGGCGGATCCGAACTCCCCCGTAGACCCCGAGGTGGGGAAGCCCGGATGGAACGGTGCACCGAGGTTCTCCTCAGCGTCGAAGCTCTCCCCGATGAAGGTTTCACAACTACGCCCCCCTCAACGCTTCGAAGATCCAAGTACTGATGAAAATCAGGGAACAACTTTCGAGGCCAGACAAGATGCGTTCCTAGCAAGCACGATCCCAATAAGTTTTGTCTCTATCATCGCGACCATGACCACGACACCGAGGAGTGCGTCCAACTCCAAGACGAGATCGAAAAGCTCATCAGACGAGGTAGACTCGGTCGATTCCTATAAAGACAGCCCGAAGAGCGGGAGGAGCGACCAAGGGCATTACCATCGGGTGGGGATAGCCAGGAAGGTCGACCGTCCCTTAGCGTCATCAATACTATCTCAGAGGAACCTCAGTAAGGAAAGACCAGCGGATCCGGAGGATCGATGAAGAGGCAGAGGATCGTGGAGCCCATGGCCTTCACCAAGGAGAACGGTCAGGGAATCCAATTTCCGCACAATGACGCGGTTGTAATTTTTTTGAATATCGCTGACTACGATGTACGCCACATTTTGGTAGATAACGAAAGCTCGGTCGATGTATGGTTTTACGATGCCTTCTTAAAAATGTCTCTGCCCGACGACCGCTTAGGGCCGATGAATTCTCCGCTGGTAGGATTTGCTGGCAACACCGTACCAATCGAAGGCGTAATAACATTGATCGTAGCAGCAGAGCGACGTCCGAAGCAGGCCAAGGCTCAGGTCGACTTCCTAGTCGTAAGGACCCCGTCCGCCTATAATGCGATCCTTGGCCAACCTGGTCTGAATGCACTCCGGGCGGTAGTGTCGACCTATTATTTGAAGATGAAGTTTTCGACGCATCACGGAGTCGAAGAAATTAGAGGAGACTAGGCTCTGGCAAGGTACTGCTACTCGATCGCCTTACATAAGGGAGATCAGCCCGACCCTTATCTTGTTGACGGACTGGACGTCTGCGACAATCTCACTGAGGAACGGGGCGAGCCTATGGAGGACCTCATCTCTGTGCCCTTGAATGATGAAAATGTGGGGCATGTGGTGCAGATCGGCTCCAACTTAGCGGTCAAGGTTCGGAAGTAGCTCGTCGCTTTCCTCAGAAGAAATGCGGACGTCTTCGCCTGGACCCTAGTGGATATGCCGGGGATCGATGTCGAGGTCATGGAACATCGGCTGACTGTCGATCCGAGGCACCGATCGATAAGAGAAAAGCTGCGCCACCACGCCCCGGAGAGGTAGAAAGTGATCATCAAAGAGGTAGACAAGTTCCTTAAAGCTGGACTCATCCGGAAGGTTAACTATCCGATCTAGGTCTCGAACGTGGTTCTCGTCAAAAAAGCGAATAACAAGTGGAGGATGTGCATCGACTTCAAGAAGCTGAACAAGGCTTGTCCGAAGGACAGTTACCCCCTACCAAGAATCGATCAGCTGGTGGACGCAACCTCGGGCCATGAGCTCCTCACCTTCATGGATGCCTTTTTTGGTTACAACCAGATACGCATGGTGCCCGAGGATGAAGAGAAGACTGCTTTCATTACTGATCAAGGTCTTTATTGCTACAGGATCATGCCTTTTGGACTCAAGAATGCAGGGACAACATTCCAATATTTGGTTAATAAGGTCTTCAAGGAGCAGATCGGCCGCAACATGGAGGTATACGTAGATGATATGCTCGTTAAAAATCGAGCTTCAACGGACCACCTCGCCGACCTTGAAGAGACCTTCGGTGCACTCAGGCGACACAAGGTGAAGCTGAACCCGACCAAGTGCACCTTCGGCATGACCTCCGAGAAATTTCTGGGGTTCATGGTGTCGAGACGAGGAATCGAAGCAAACCCAAAAAAAATTCAAGCCATTCGAGAAATGACCGCTCCGAGGATGATCAAGGAGGTTCAGTTCCTGATCGAAAAAGTGACGTCCCTAAGTCGCTTCGTGTCAAGGTCGGCCGAACGATGCATGCCCTTCTTCCACATTCTCAGGCAACCAAAGAACTTCTTCTGGATGGTGGAGTGCCAACAGGCATTCGAAGAGCTTAAAAGCTACCTCGGCTCGCCCCCGCTGCTGGCAAAGCCCGAACCCGGGAAAGAATTATTTCTGTACCTAGCTATCTCTCCTGTGGCCCTGGCGACGGTACTGGTCAGGAAAGAAGCGAAGGCGCAACGGTCGATCTACTACATCAACCGAGTTCTGAGGGACGTGGAGATCAGGTACTCTAGACTGAAAAAACTAACTTACTCTCTCCTAATTGCCGCCAGGCGACTTCGACCTTATTTTCAGGAGTACACCGTAACGGTCCTTACGGACCAACCGATAAAAGAAGTCCTTCACCGGGCAAATACTTCTGAAAAAATCACAAAATGGGCGATCGAACTTACGGAGTTTGACATCAACTACCGGCCCAGGCCGTCAATCAAGGCCCAGATACTGGCGGATTTCATGCTAGAATGCACCATTCCGATCGAGGCCGAGCTTGGGCCGATCAAGATCGACACCCAAGCGGAATCGGGCCTAGACGAAGCCGAGCTGCCGCGGTCGGACCTCCTCAAGGAAAGCGCCGACCTTCCCGAAGGCTCCTGGGCCCTGCACGTGAACGGTTTATCCAACTCCACTGGAGCTGGTGCGGGGCTGGTCCTGGTCAGCCCCGAGGGAGTCGTCGTCGAGTACGCACTGCGCTTCGAGTTTTCGGTGACCAACAACGGGGCCAAATATGAAGCGCCGATCGCCGGATTAAAGATAGCAAGAAAACTAAAGATAGATCGACTTCAAGTCTACAGCGATTCTCAGTTGGTGGTCGGCCAAGTCAGCGGTAGTTATGAGGCATGGAAGGAAAGCATGATGAGATACCTCAGGAAGGTGAGGGATTTGACTCCAGCCTTCGACAGCTTCGACGTTCGACATATTCCGAGGGCGAAAAATGCGAGAGCCGATCTTCTCTCCAAATTGGCCACTTCTGCCCCGGCCGAACTGCCCAGGAGAGTATTTTTGGAGACTCTGAAGTACCCAACCCCGGAGGAGCCTTGGGTCATCCTGCAGATAGAGTTCGAGCCAAGCTGGATCGACCCACTGGTCGCCTACCTCAGGTAGGGGGTCCTTTCCCACGATCCAAAAGAAGCTTGGAAGCTCAGGAATCAGGCCTCCCATTATATTTTATATGAAGGCAGATTGTATAAAAGGTCGTACTCCCTTTCGTTGCTAAGATGCCTCCGACCTTCGAAGGCCGCCCTCGCGCTATGGGATGTACACGAAGGACTCTACGGAAGTCACGTAGGAACCAGGTCCCTATCGAAAAAACTGCTCCGACAGGGGTACTACTGGCCGATCCTGTTTTGTGATTCCGTAGAATATGTAAAGAGGTACGACCGCTGTCAGAAGAACACCAGCGTACAGAGGCAGCCGGCATCCGAACTCACTCCGCTCAGCTCACCCTGACCATTTGCGCAGTGGGGGATGGATATACTTGGCCCCTTCCCAATGGCATCGGGGCAGCGAAAATTCCTCTTAGTCGTGATCGACTACTTCACTAAGTGGGTCGAAGCCGAACCACTCGCAAAGATTACCGAGGCCAAGGTACATAACTTCATCTGAAAGTCACTAGTCTGTCGGTTCAACCTGTCCCGAACCCTCATAACCGACAATGGATGACAGTTCGCTGGGGCAAGGTTCGCCGAGTTCTGCGAAGAACTAAACATCTTCCACCATTTCACGTCGGTGGCTCACCCGCAGGCCAACGAAAAAACTGAGATAACCAACCGAACCCTGCTGCAAGAAATCAAAGCGAGGCTCGATAGGGCAAAAGGGGCATGGATGGACGAACTCTACCATGTCCTCTGGGCATACCGAACTACTCAGAGGATGCCAACTAGAGAAACACCCTTCATTTTGGCCTTCGGTACTGAGGCAGTTATTCCAATCGAGCTCAAGCTTCCGTCTGCGCGAGTCATGGATTTCAACGAGCAATGCAATCCCCAGGACCTCCGGGTCGACCTCGACCTGCTGGAAGAAAAAAGAGAGGAAGGTCGCATCCGGACGGCAGCCTACAAATGGAAGGTGGCTCGGTATTATAACTCCAGAGTCAGAAATAAGATGTTTAGAGTGGAGGACTTAGTGCTCCAGCAAGCCACTGTCTCTCAGCCTCAGAGTCAGAGAAAACTCGCCCCTAATTGGGAAGGCCCATATGAAGTGGTGGAGGTCATCCAGCCTGGTGCTTATCGCCTGAAAGAGCTCGGAGGAATGACGCTTCCGCAACCTTAGAACTCAAAGAATCTGAGAATGTATTACCAGTAATATCCCTTCAGTAAAGTTGCTTCATTCCCGCATTATTATTTTCTGGTGCAGAAACTGCGGTAACAGGGGATGAAGCAGTCAAATAGTTTTCAATACCTCGATACCTCGGCTGCAGGAGATAAGATCTCCTCCGAGGAAAGCTCGACTGCAGGAGATAAGATCTCCCCCGAGGAAGGCTCGATCGTAGAAGATAAGATCTCCCCCGAGCGTCAAGTTCAACCTCGGTTGTAGGAGATAAGATCTCCTCCGAGGAAAGCTCGGCTGCAGGAGATAAGATCTCTCCCGAGAAAAGCTCGACCGTAGAGATAAGATCTCCTCCGAGGAAAGCTCGCTGTAGGAGATAAGATCTCCCCCGAGTGCCCACTTCGACCTGGCTGCAGGAGATAAGATCTCTCCGAGGAAAGCTCGCCTGCAGGAGATAAGATCTCCCCCGAGCACCCAGTTCGACCTCGGCTGCAGGAGATAAGATCTCCTCCGAGGAAAGCTCGGCTGTAGGAGATAAGATCTCCCCGAGGAAAGCTCGACCGTAGGAGATAAAGATTTCCTCCGAGCGCCCAGTTCGACCTCGACTACAGGAGATAAGATCTCCCCGAGGAAAGCTCGGCCGTAGGAGATAAGATCTTCCCCGAGGAAGGCTCGACTGTAGGAGATAAGATCTCCCCCGAGCGCCTAGTTCGCTCGGCTGCAGGAGATAAGATCTCTCCGAGGAAAGCTCGGCCATAGGAGGTAAGATCTCCCCCGAAGAAAGCTCGGCTGCAGAAGATAAGATCTCCCCCAAGCATCCGCTCAACCTCGACTGCAGGAGATAAGATCTCCCCCGAGGCAACCTCGGCTAGAGATAAGATCTCTCCCGAGCGACCGTTGACAACCTCGGTTAGGAACAGGAGGACAACCTCATCCTAACGCGAGCAAAGTCGAAGTTAGGAACAATAGGAGAACCTCGTCCTAACGCGAGCGCCCGCATCAACCTCGGCCAAAAGAGATAGGGTCTCTCCCGAGTGATCGTGTCAACCTCGGCTGTAGAGCTTCAACTCCGACCTCGGTCAAAGATAAGATCAGAGACAACCTCGCCTTGAGATCAGATCTCTTCCAAGCGTCCGCATCGACCTCAGCTGTAGGAGACAATGTCGCCTCCGAGGAGCGCAACCTTTAGCTTCGATCATAGTGGATGAAGCCCCCCTCAACCTCGGCTGGAGATGGGATCTTTTCTGGGCTTCAACTTCGATATCAACTTTAGCTGGAGGTGAGATCTCCCCCGAGCTTCGACCTAGACCAGCACGGAGCTCAGAGGAAGACTTCGGTAGTCGCCTTTCCTGCACTCCCTTCCTTCGATTTTCGAACTCGAAAGTTGGAGGGGGCTAGTGTTGGGGATAAATTCTGCTCCCGCCAAAGTCTAGCTCGATGCTCAGCCTAATGCAACCAGTAGCCGTAGAAGAGCTTCAGCAGATGGGCTTCAGCCGAACCCCTAGCGTCCGAGCTCCTTCGAACCCGTTCAGCCGGCCGAACTGCTTAGCGGTCAAGCTCCTTAGACTCCAAGCGGCCGGGCTTTAACAAAATCTCCGGCACTCGAACTTCTCAGCGGTCGCCTCTCGGCCGAACATCCCAAGCGGCCATCCCTTCAACCGACCGAGCGCCTCCGAACTTCTCTACAGCCAAACTCCTCCCGAGCTTTTCCTTCAGTCGGACTCTTCTACAAGCCCGAACTCCTCTAAATGAACTATCGCCATCAGTCTGCAACAGGCAACAAGATCGGACGATATGGCCACCACTACTCTCTCCGTAACCAGCCCCATGCGGCCCACGACTTGCCAATATGGCTGTCACCAACCACCTGACGATGCCTTCCTCTCCGTACCGAACTTCATGCGGCCTACGACTTGCCAGTATGGCTGTCACCAATCGTCTGACGATGCCTTCCTCTCCGTATCGAACTCCATGCGGCCCACGATCCGCCAGCACGCGGCTGCAGCTATCACCATCAACCCGCCGCATACGGCACCTCCCCGAGAGACTGACTCCGTCGAACCTCGAGCGGCCCGCCAGCACGCAGCTGCAGCCATCACCATCAAGCTCCGCTATAAAAGGGACCCTCCAGATTCGCTAACCTCTCTGATCCCTAAGCTCTCCTCTTCTTCTATAAGCTTCGGAACTCATTCCAAGCACTCCATTCCTATTGGCCTGAGCTGACTTGATCGTCGGAGGGTCCTACCGGAGCCACCCCCCATCGGCTCCGGACGGGACTTTATTTTGCAGGTCCCTGACGGCGACCTCGTCGGCCTCAACTCCAGCGGCCCCCGGCAACGATCAGTTTCTGTGTCAACAGTATAATAGACTCAGTAAATATTTAGTAAAAATGGGATACTCTAATAATTTAATATGCCCATATATTTTTATTAAAAAATTTAATATTGAGTTTGCTATCATTGCTGTATATGTAGATGATTTGAATATCATCGGAACTCCTAAAGAAGTTCAAAAGACTGCAACTTATTTGAAAGAAGAATTTGAAATGAAAGACTTAGGTATGACAAAATATTGTCTTGATCTTCAAATAAAATATGTGTCAAGTGGAATTTTCATCCATCAATCATTATATACTAAAAAGATTCTAAAGCATTTTTATATGGATAAAGCTCATCCACTTAGTTTTCCTATGGTTGTAAGATCGTTTGATTTGAAAAATAATTATTTTCGATCCAAAGAAGAGGAAGAAGAATTTCTTGGTTCTGAAGTACCATATCTAAGTGCAATCGGGGCACTTATGTATCTTGCTAATTATACTCGACCTGATATTATCTTTGCAATAAATTTATTAGCAAATTTAGTTATGCTTCTACTCGAAGACATTGGAATGGCATTAAGCATATCATGCGCTATTTACAGAATATTGTTGATATGGGTTTACTTTACCCATATAATTCTGAGTACCAATTATTAGGATATGCTGATACTGGTTATTTATCAGATCCTCATAATGGTAAGTCACAAACTGGATATATTTTTACTCATGATGACTGTGCCATCTCTTGAAAATATGTAAAACAAATAATGCTTGCAACTTCATCCAACCATTCAGAGATCTTGCACTCCATGAGACGAGTCGTGAATGTATTTGGTTGAGAACCATGATTCAACATATTCGAGAATCATATGGATTATCTTGTATAAGAAATACCCCATCGATAATATATGAAGATAATATATGTGTTGCACAAGTCAAAAGAGGATTTATTAAAAAAAATAGAACTAAACATATTTTATCAAAGTTCTTCTATACTCATGAGCTTCAGAAAAAGGGTGAGATTAATGTGCAACAAATTCGTTCTTGTGAAAATTTAGCTGACTTATTCACCAAGACGCTCCCAACTACGATATTTAAGAAATTAATTTATAAAATTGAGATGCGATGACTCAAAGATCTAAGTTGATTGTAGAACTGATCTTCAGGGAGAATACTATACTTTTTTTCCTTCATCTTGATTTTATTCCATTGGATTTTTCAAGTAAGATTTTAATGAGGCAGTATATCCTAATCAATTCAAAAGAATGTTGTACTCCTTCTCCTTGGCTAAGTTTTTTTTCCACAGAATTTTTCTCAACAAGGTTTAATAGGGCACGTTCTTCGTGAAGGGGTCATCCAAGGGGGAGTGTTATAAATAGCAATTGAAGCCTATATGGATGACTCCTTAAGAATTATGGAATGAGAAATATTATTTTTTTATAAATAATTAAGATATATTATTTCTTTTTGTAAATAAATGAGAGGTATTATTTTTTTTGTAATTTGGATTGAAAAGCTTATAAAAGGGCTTGAAAATAGAATGAGAAGGTATAATTATCTTATGAAAGAATTTTTTTTTTCTCTCTCTCATTCTCTCATTATGTCTCTCTGATCTTTTCATTATATATTATATTATTATATAATAAAAGCTTTGTTGTGTATCTTCAGCATTTTCCGAATTTATTTATACAGTTGCAAGGTTTATGTCTCAAGGCATAGGTTTCTTCCGTACGCAGCTCTGTGGACAGATGGGCCTGTTTTACTTTGCTTTTCTTTTCTTTTTCTTTTTTTTTTTTTTCTGAAGAAAAAGATGGGCTGTTCTTGCTTCAACATGTACCGTTTTGGTAACCATCTGCAAATTTCTGAATGTTAGGGGCCGTTGGGGTGATATTGGCCGGTCAAACCCCATCAATTTCTGCTTCTTTATTTCATCGCTAAGAAATGAAGCTATTGTCTCCAGAAAACCGAAACAACGAATAAAAAACTTGTTCAAGTTTCTTAAAGAGAATTACTTCAGGTGGCGAGCCAAAACTCTTCCCACAAAGAAATCAAAGAGCTAACTAGATCTTCGGGCATCTTATGGATTGGTGGGAAATAGACAGGAAGCTTCCTTGTATTCCATATATCAAAATAGATGGAAAGAAAGCATAAGAAGGAAAGGAAGAGAGGTTCTTTGAAATGATGCAGGGGCAACAATGACTCGGATGGGAAGGAAGATGCCCACCAAATGTACCGAAAAGTAGAATGCTTTGAGAGGACAAGCAACAGGGATGCACAAATAATGCCTATCCACCCTCTATTACAAATCGTCTCTATTAATTAGCTCTTATCAGTATGGAAAAGGTATCCTTCTCTCGTGCATACATGCATAATTAGCTCCATTCATGAAACTAAAAGAGGATACAGATCTATGCTTCATGGCTTGCTATGTAGGTAATGCGGTGTTAACATACATAAATTACTAAACTTGTTATGACCAAATTTACAATTTGTAATAGATTCGTACAAGATGGTATCATGAACACTACACTTGTCAATATCAATTTATTATTTTTTTTTATGTTACGATTTTTTCTTTATTACGCATTAATTGCACATCATATATATGTTTAAGTTTCTGCCTCACTAATGCATGCCTAGAGAAACAGTACCCTTTTTTTCGTACACAAGAAGGGGTTACGTCATTTTCATCTTGTTAGGGGATTCTGGTAATTTTCATATCAAAAGAAAAGGAGAAGTGGAACGGGCGGTCCACCAGCTCCACCACCACCCCAAAATTTTGCCGAGCTGGATATGATATGATTCTTAGAAGCTAAGCACCTCACATCAAAGTAGAATTCGGAGGGAAATCAAATTGTTTGCTTTTCAATTATATGGTTCTCTTGCCGTCTACTTAATTTCTTTAATGATATCGGTCTATACCCTATCAGGAAAATATATATATATATTGGTTTACGGGTCAAGCAAGAAATATTCCATTTTTGACAAAACATATATGGTGCAAAATTTGAGTCCTCTCTCGATCACGGTGGTCCACGTACTCCTGCGCTTTATTTAGTTGTCCATTAGCAATTCAATCAATGAATCCTGAATTGTTCATGAATTATTAAATACTTCATGAATGTTGTTACTATCTTTTTATATTATCCTTCGTACGTCTCAAAAGCATGTTTCATTCTTTTCTCTTTTTTAACATCCACTTGCATGCAGGAATCAATAACAATACTCATGGGGAAGCTCAAGCACGGGAAGCAATTTCATCATTTCTATGATTATATAATAAAATATCATTTTTTTTATTAATATTATTTATTTATTTTGTTAAAATATTTTAAATTATCTCCTGAAGTTTGCCAAGTTTTTTTTTTTAAAAAAAAAAAAAAATTAATGAATGCTTCCTTTGTTTTATTTTTCTGAAATTTCTTCCTGATGATTATTCTCGATAATATGGTCCAACTAAATGACTTGCCATTTGAAGTAAACTTGTAGACCAAAAGGAAGCATATATTTCGTCTATCATAGAGAATCCGATGGTGGACAAGCAAGAGACATGGCATGTAAAGCGAAAACCTAGGCCTCCTTAGTCTCCTTTTCATCATAAAAGAAAGGAAAAGAAAGAGAGAGAGGCCCAGGGGAAAAGACAGCACCAAGGGTTCCACGAGAACAAACAGCGGCAGGAAAAAGAGAATCCAAGGCGGCATACGTTGTTTACGGGCCTTTGCTTTTGTCAACAGCCGGCGGGTATCTTCAGAGATGATCGATGGGCATCCTTTCCTCGTGGAAAACTATTCAAAGATTGGAGGAAAAAGAAAAAAAAGAAAAGTCGTTCCTAATTAGAAGTTATATTAGCATTTTTGTATACCATCCCACTTGGTCAATATCTTCATGGTAGGTGGCAATGTCATCACGTTTATATCGAGGGATGGAGTGATGAGAGGAGGGATAAAATCAAAAGAAAAGACATCTCAATTTGGTCCGTTCACCGTGGGGGTAGTCTGGCCCCATTTGTGCCGAACACCATTTTCTTTCTTTGATGTGATTTGCCTACATGAATTGATTTATTTCTTGACTGATGTATGTGTGAATTTTTATGCTTTCTTCTCTTAAATGGTTGAGATATAATTCACCTATTATATTAATTATACATCTGCGCAGAAAGTAGAGACTAGAATCTTTAACACATGTTGTTCACGTTTGATGGCCTATATCCCATATAATGGTTTTTCAACATATATCATGATGTTTAAAGAGACTTCTGCATATATCTTTATGCAAATATGGATTATTTAATTTACCTTCTCGGAATCACTAAATGTATATATAACCCTCATGCCACTCGTGTATTATGAATTATTCAAGCCATGGGAAATGCTTGCCTTGTAGGATTTAACAAAGTTTAAGCCATCCATGGTTTTTATCGACCAAATTATGCCCCATAACCATAATATTAATCAAGAATACACGAATTATTGTGAACGACCGTCGTAAATGGTAATTGTTTTGTGGTCATGGCCTTTCTTATATATATTTGGATAAATGATTGCATAAATATATTCCTAGTCGAGAGTGAATACAAATTGATGGTCAACCCGGGGTGGACCTCAATTTCCCCGCAGAAGGCTAGTAGAGGAGATCAATGCGTCAAGTCTTGGCAAGTGGGCCCGGTTCATGGATAGAATTCTACGAAGAAATGTGATTAGATTTGGATTTTTTTTCTTTTTCCTCCCAGTTGGATCCATGGGATGTCCTCAACCTTACACGTCAAAACAGGGTGTGGAATCTGTCCTTTTCTGTTGGGACTCGACACGCAACAGACGCTGCCATTATTGCAACGGCACTGCCCACCACCTGCTTGTTTGTTGTGAAGACCGAACACCCAACCTAATGTTTGATTTATTGCTTGGAAGGAAGCAAAACTTTTCGCAGGCCGAACACGACCCATGTAATCAAGATTCCTTGCCAACCAGGTTTGATGTAAGCTGACACTAACTGCTCATCATCATCTAACCTGGTAGTTGGTACCTTCACGTTTACATTAGACCTAGTCTAAGGATCAAATTAACCTACACGGCTTCCAATGTTTCAACTAATTTACTCTCACGAAACCTTTTTCTCAGAATATTCCATGTAATAATGCCAAAACGAATTACATTTCTATGGGAGAAAAGGGTGGTGATTTTTTTTTTGAAAAAGAAAAGAAAAGAGAGAGAGACTCCAACGTTAATGAATCCTGTGCTCTCTCTATAAATGGAATTGAACGAGCATTACAAGAAAATTCTCGTGAGGTTATAGCTGTATTCATTCTCAAAATATCATTACCTGACATCATTAGCATGGCACGAATCTTATTTATTCATTTGTTTATTTAGAAAGTGTGAAAAATTGAAAAAATTAGCTATACATTAGAAGGTAATCTGTCTCCAAACTTGTAACGGAGTTTTCTTGCTTGACAAATGACCCTCCAGCAAAATACCAATGCTGACCAATATTAAAATAGACCAGAAGGTATGACATCTAGAGTGGAGTTAGGAGTGTATGTTGGCCATTTACATCAATGGGGCTTATCTTTAAAGGAGGGAAGTGAATTGTACGAGAAGTGCACAAGGATCATATAGTTGACCACTAAGTTTTTTTTTTTTTTTTTTCGAAAAAAAAAAAAAAAAGAGAAGAGAAGAAAAGAAACGTGGCACACTATTAATTGTAGAAATATTCACAAACTAAAAAACTTGTAGAGCGCTTGAGCGGCAAATTCTCTGTAGCTAAGCTTATTCTTTCTTTGAACTTTCTTTTAGTACTTATTTTTTTAAAAAAAAAAACTGAATTCCATTAGTAGCATTATTTTTGTCCACAGGATCCTCGACCATTTTGATGTGCTCAGCAAATCCATAAATAAGAAAGAAGAAAAGGGATACAAAAAAAAAAAAGAACACCTGTTCATGAATATGGCCAACAAAGCAAAGTTAGGTATGGATGTGCTTGACTTCATGGCTCATCCAATCGTAACCCTAAAGTAGAAGAATGGAAAGTTCACCATGTTAAAAGTTCTCTGTCCACTTGGATGCTTGGTGGACAACAAGCTTACGAGAAACGCCTCAGACAATATCTTTAGTTGAGATTAGATCATATATAATATATGATTTACGATTAATGTGCCCATCGGTGGTGAAGGCTGCTTGTGCTGCATCATATTGTTTATTTAAAGAAGAGCACATATTTTAAAGTCATGATACGGATGCAAGTCCACTGCATCCACTTGGCCGTTCGCAAGCACATTGCACTTTTTTATTGATATTTATTTAATAATATATCTCCTTTAATTCCCGTTTGAGGATTCTTAAGTAATCTATCTTGCAATCCCACCAAATGTCTTTGAGTTTGTAGTTGAAAATTTTCAACTTATTTTTGGTCTTCTTCTCGAGCCCACACGACGGAGGAAAATGAGTTTATTCTATATTGATTAATCAATAAGTCACCAATATTTAACATTACTTGTGATAGTTGAATATTTATTCCAAATCAGGATTTGAACCTTTACCCAACCCATTAACTTGATAATTTCAAATTGAAGATGACAAGCTTCTACTTAATTTTGGATTAGTTTTGATTGTAAAAAAGGAAAAGTTAAAGGATGGGCTTCATATTTTGCCATATTTCCTCTAATATCAATCTTAAAGAAAAAATCTAAATAAAGTCAAAGATTTTTTTACTAACAAAATCATTAATCTCATAATTAAAAATAAAAAAAAAGGAGTAGTCTTTTTCTTTTTTGATTTTATAATATAGTTTTTATCAATATATTAGTTAAGTGATACATATTAAGAAAATTAATCATCCAGCAAGTCTATATAAACCTCCAGATAAATCAATACAGTAATATATAGTACATAGTTTTTAAAATATAAAATTCAGCAATATATAGTATACCACCAAAAATTATGCACCTAACAAATTAATCATCTAACAATTTAATATACATCTTCAAATAAATTATTACATAATTTATAGGATATTATATTTATCAATACGCATGATAAAATCATAAAAAAATTGTAGATGGCGACATGGCTTAAATTTGTCGACCAAGCTATATATTAGAGTAGCTAATCGAGTTGCCGACTAAAGCAGTTGATTGAACTATTGATCGGAGCAATCAACCATGCTGCTAATAGAAGTACCATCGATCAACTAGTAGCGGGCCACATAACTCTAATTTAAAATGCATTTGAGATGATTAAAATCTATTGATGGGATGGTTATAGATCTATGCACTTATAAGATATGTTAACATTAGATAGTTATTGTATATCCAATGATTACAAAGTGCTTGATCATTCTAAATAACTATCTATACCTTTAGCCCTATACATATCAAATTCTAGGGATCTATAGGTTTGCACATGCAATGCTAGTTTCTTAAATCTCTATTTTTTTTTTCAAAATTTAGTCTAACTTAGATATCGAAGGGTCCGATCATCAAATAAGTTCCAATAATCTTTTTTAGATCGGATTCTTTCTTCTTCAAATTAGATCTTCAACTTTAAGCAGGAGAGCATGTCGATAATTATAGTTCAAATATAACAATCATGCGCCGTCTGCCAACTCATTCAATTTTATCATATCAGATTTTGGTGGCAACAAATAGCATTACTCAAGATCATCTTATTCCAACTAAATTACATTGTCTTATGTACGTGCCTAATCCTTATAGTGTCACTATATATTCCGGGAGATTAGGATGGATTAACCTTTACAATTGGCTACTTTGGGAGACGAACTTCCCCAACGCCACCGAGTTAAGCTACCTAAGTTTGTCGCATTAATTGGCTATCTAAGCTATATCATCTCCAATTTTTCTTGAGGAATAAATCGGGCGAAAAGCAGACTCCGCCGACAGCCGGCATTGCCGAAGGAATGCTGCCCACGATTCCCAGGCGTTTCCCTGAACGCTTTCTGGAGAGCCGTGGAACACGTGAAGGGTGGGGAATCGCACGGACCAGAACGTGGACGTCGATTCCTTGACGCCGTCAAATGCGGGCCCCACTTCACGTGATCCGCCCCGTTAACTACTCCTTCCACGAAAAGACGCAACTGCCCCTGGACCCTTTTCCTTTTTTCCTTTTCCCCTAATCGAATCGGACGTCCCATTAAAGACGCTCCGGTGTCCCCCTGTTCGCTTCAACAGTTCACGTGGACTGTGCCCTCTGTACGGTAAAAGATTTAATAATTTTAATAATTATTTTCTAAAAAGAAAATTAGCCTAATATTCTGCAATTTTCTCGGGAATCGTTATTCCCTGGCGTTCGATAGGAGACATTATTGAACCAGGGCAAATCCCGAAGCATAGGCACGGTAGATAGCGCGCAATCGGGAATTGATGAAATACAAGGGATAACGTGGCGTGTTATCCACCGTGGGATTTGTGCGGTCCAATTGCACCTGATTTCTCGTCCGATATATGTTCGCGTGATGATATATTTGGAGAATCAGAACTTCAGTATCGGCCAGCCATGTTCGCAGGTCGAACGTGATTCCGGAGTCATGGGGATAGTTTGGTCAACAGAGAACTTTTTTTTTTCCCTAAACGTTGTAGGGAGCAACGGGAGTCATAGGGATAGTTCGTGGATGTTATGCCCGGCGACCGATGCAACTGAACAAGCGTAACCTCACTCCTGTTAAGATAAGCGAATGTTGACCGCCATCTTCCTTACGATTCTTAATTCAAAATTTCAGAATTGAAATGTAGAATGGAGAAAGATTAATATTGTTAGTCCGGTCAGGATACTTTTCTTGTAGAACCCTCTGGATTTTGTTATTAAAGAAAAAGCACATAAGTGGACGTGAGACCACCGAAAGGTGATGGGATTCAAACGTTCCAAGAGGCGACCAAGGAGGGAAGGGAGCGGCAAAAGTAGAAAAAGCCAAAGCAATTTAAAATACCACCTACCGGGGACGGTCTATGAGGAAAGGACAGGACGGTGAGCCCCACATTATATCAATAATTGTACCGGTCGTCACGTCTCTAACGCGGGCCCCACGCAATGCTCGCGCCCCCACCAAAGGCAGCGTGATCTCCGCTACCCCACCACTACCATCCTCACGTGACCTGACTACCAGCCCGCGCCCGTTCGGTCGCCTGAAGCGAGGGCCAAGCGGTCAAATCCCACCGTCCGCCGGTGGAGCGCAGAAGCGGACTAAGCGGCGTGGGCTTCCCACGCGTCCCAATGGCCGACGGGAACCGCTCGCCGCGCCAGGCGGTGATCTTTGGCGCGCGATGCCCAACGCAAGGATGGGGGGGGGGGGGGAGCGTGAGGTGTCTCCAAAACGTTGGACACGTGTCATTAGAATACGTCTCCAAGCGTCTCTGCTAAACTCGGCGCGGCTTGGACGCCAACGGATGGGTCGGCTGCGCCCTTAGCGGGTCGCCATCACCTAAATTTTTGGGGGTCACGGGTTGGATACCGCGCGGTGGCAGATAAGCATGGATACCTAACCCACTTCTGCTGCGACGGTTAGCTCTTTGACATGTCTAGCGGACAGCGGTTTCGACGTTTGATGAACTGACGCGTAACAGTGATAGATAATTCTCCGTTAGCGAGGCACGAGAGGCGCGATGTGCCGGAGCGTTGAGGAAGTTTTCACGCGCAGTACGAAACAAGGGAGAAAGTGGCGTGTAATGGGACAGACGAAACAATATTATTCGAGCTGTTAAAAGATTTCCTTGTCACGACATTGCTCTCTTACTAGGAAATTGGGTGCATATGGACCACATCCTATCATAGATTCATAGTTTCGTGTTGTTTAAGTGAGATAATTATTTGCGTGAACTGGAGCCGTGGGTTGGAACTAAATATATTGGTTGATGTCAGTTACTTTCTTTCTCAATTAATTTTCTGTTTTCAGATTTAGCTTTTATTTTATTCAAGATAAATAATTCTCAAAGAACTTTGTGCAAGAGGGAATGATTTCCAAAAGTTACTGTGCTACCCAAAAAAATAAAAAAGCATATTAAATTAAGTGAAGTGTGGCACAACGTGTCCATCGAACACCCATCAACCATCTATTGCATTGCATTGATTTTTGTTGGAACGAACCCGCTCTATCGAAATTTGGCCAGATATCTAATTACTAAATGATTCTATCCGATGGCGATGATCAAGATTGATCCTTGACCTTAGGATGCATTTCCTTGACCTTAGGATGCATTTCCTTCGTCGCTAAGTTTTCAAATTTCACATATTGACGTCCGAACATCCATCCATTCATCCATCTATATATATATATAATTAGGATATTCACTCATATTTATGACATCGATAGAATCCTAACTTTTCTATTTGATTGAAAACCGATAATTTTCTATATCATCAGATCCATTTGGATGACTATCGATAATAGTTGAAAACTACTCTCGGATAGTGTAACTACTTACGGACCAATAACTATATCGATACTGAATCAATCATCTAAATCAAATGTCAACCAAATATTTATCAAGAAACCATAATCCACAATCTAGAAGATTAGGGGCCATAGGAATAATTACAACACACGACAATGGCATTGACTATTCATAATTGAGTAATAGTGGGCTTGATTAACTACCCATTAAATCCATAAATGAATTCGATAATTCCTGCATTCTAAGAGAAGGAAATTACAAAATTATAGTAAATTCTATCTCTATATAAAGGGAGGTAAGAGAGGGATCAAGATAAGCTTCTTTTCTAGCTTAACATGCTCTCATTTCTTCTATTGTTCCCTAAATTCTAGTAAATTTAAGCATCGAAAGGTTTCTATCAGATAAATTATGATAATTTTTTTTTGCAGATTCAATTTCTATTGAGAGTAGGATGCAATCTACTCAAAACCTTGCTGAGGTCTTGGCTGGACTTTAGCGACAACACACGTGCACATTAAGGTAAATTGATCTAACATCACGTGATTGCTTCGTAACATGGAGGAAGTAAATGATCTTAAAGTATGCAATTGTGTCAAATTTATAATTCTCTATACCATAAATCACTTATTTAAGATGTAAGAAAATAGAACCGTAATAGAAACGGAAGCCATATTTAGATCCCAATCCTAAAGGAATCAACATGATTCCACTACAGACAAGCAAAATAGTAGGTCAGCCGCCAACCTGATTGTTTATCGATCTTGTGGAAGCATTGGAAACGTTCTTTCAAACGTATGTGGACTCGTCATCTTTCCAAGGAGTGGGCTAAATTTTGATCGCTCAAAATGATAGAAAAACTCCTTTATTTCGCATAAGAGATCTCTTTTAAGCTTAATATGGTTTAGAAGTATCGTTATTATAACATTACCTCGATTTTATGGTATGAAACAAAAATCAAAATGGCCGTTACATCTGACGACGTTTTTAACAGGTGGCATTCTCAGCTTCCTTTTATTCAAAAAATATATTTTAAAATAAATATAAATTATTGAGCATGCATTATATTGCTACAATGCAATAACATGTAATTCAACAAGACAAAAAATTTTGGATTCACCCTTACCGTTTAGCCAAGTTAGACAAATTCATCGTGCTTAATTTTTATTTCTGCTTTCATATATTCCGTTTTATTCCGATTTCTGATTCATATACTATATTCTTTTAAAAAATAAAAATAAAAATATTGAACCAAATTTGTGGCTATTTATCAGTACTTTCAGAATGGATAAAAATCTAGAAAATTCAACGGTACCGTCTGTCAATTATGTACATTATACTAGCAAGATGATAAGATTTTTTGGATTGGACGGTCAGAAACCCAGATAAGAAGGTCAGGAACAATCATGAATCATCTACAGCTCAAGATCATACCAAAACATCATCTTAGACTCTTCTCTTGTGTATATATCAAAAGACACCACCAAATCATGAAGATATTTTCATAATTCTCATGTGCTCGTGTCTGATTAGACGGTCGATCAGATCCCCTTCTCCCACAGATCCAGAAAGAAAAAACCGCAAGAAACTCCTCCCACCGTCCGAAGGCAACTCCCCAGCCCCACGAAAAAAACAAG
This sequence comes from Cocos nucifera, assembly GCA_006176705.1. NCBI lineage: Eukaryota > Viridiplantae > Streptophyta > Magnoliopsida > Arecales > Arecaceae > Cocos > Cocos nucifera. Next base: position 3,975,599 of record QRFJ01000008.1, read on the forward strand.
ACCAGCTTAGCTGACCGGTTTGCCGACCCGCTGACGCGGTCGGTGGCCCCGGACTCCAAATCAGGAATTCAAATCCAGTTAAGAGAGGAGAAAATAAATAAAATCATATTCGAGAAAAAGGAACATCGCACCCGTGACGGATGCCCCCAAAATCCCTATCTCCACGCGCCCGCTCTCCACCTTTCCCTTATTTAATTTGAGTTATTTGCGTTACCCTTTTCTCCATCAATAAAAAAAAATATAAAAAAATCCGCTCCGAAACACCCCTACCCCAAACGCGCAACCTCCCTATATAACCCAACGCAACCCTCGCCACCTCCCCAAAACACCCCCACTCGTTCTCTTCCTGCTTTACCCCCGCTACCCTCATTCTGTATACTTTGTATATTTTTTTTTCCTTCCCTCTATACCCAACAAACTATTCTCCCACCTCCTTTCTATCATGGTCATGGAGTTTTCCGGCCATAAGAGAAGCCGGGAGGAGTCCGAGGAATCGCCAGAGGCCAAGCGCCTCCATCCCGACCTACTCTTTGACATCCTCGACGACGACTCCGAAGCGGAAGAACGGGATCCGGCCACCCAAGATCTGGCCTCGGTGATGAAAATATTCGAAGAGGAGATCGCCCACCCACCGCCTCCGCAGCCACTGGCGGCGCCGGACGCTGTGAATCCGGCCTTGCCGGTGGCAGATTTTGATCTCGAGTACCTCCTCGAGGCTACCGATGACGAGCTCGGCCTCCCCCCGAGTGTCCCGTCGTCGTCGGACGAGAGACGTGACACCGTGGAGCCGGAGCCCCCCAGCAGCGAGGTGGTGACCGAGGCCATTGGGTTCGGACAGATCTGGGCGTTCGACGATGCGATTAGTGGTTGCTTTGATGGGCTGGAGTTTGGGGTCCGGCAGCAGGATGAGAGGGAGGCCGCGGTGGCGGCGGCCGACGAGGTCGGGGTTTTCGATGGCGGGATCTTCGACTACGCAGATGTGCTCTGCGGGCCGTCCGATTTTACTGATATATCGTGGCGGTCGGAATCTCTGCCGGCCGTCTGATGGCGCTTTCCGGTGGCCTTCTTGTTAGCTACTTCTCATTTTACCCCTTTTTTTTTTTTTTTTCTTTCTCTTAGACCAGGAGGCTGTAAAGTTTAAAAACAATGGAACAGAAGGAAACGAAATGCAGAAGAAAAAAATGGTTCAGATGCCAACATGTTCTTCCGCCTATATTTCTGGACGAACCTTTTCTTTTCCGCTTCTCTGATCGATCATTTGATGGAGATCAGACGGTCTAAACATTAGACGTCTTTCCCTTGTCTGCCTCTGAAAAAGTTGTTTCGCTAGCCTTCAGAGTTTTAAAGTTGGAGAACACTTATTAGGAAAAAAAAAAAAATCAAAAGTTATTTTTGAGGGAAATTAATTAAACGATGATGGTATGATTAAATTTAGACGATATGAGCTGTCCATCTGGTGGTCCGTCCAACACTAATCAGGCAGATCGTTTTGACGGCTTTTTCGGACGTCCTGAGATGAACGGTTGTCGGCGATTTGGCGGTCGTAGAATGCGTTTCAAGAAATCTTCTCGTACGTAACGATTGGCTTTCTTCTGTTATCGATATTCTTTGTTTGTTTTTGGTAAGGTGCTATTGATATTCTTCTTAGCGAGCGGGTCCCTCTGAACTCGCCATACGAAACGAGACGTTAGGTGTGGAACAGTAACACGGAGGCCGTGATAGGCACGTGGGTTTGGTGGTCCGTCCACGGAGTTTGGTTCAAGTTGGTGTTTTTTTTTTTTTTCCTCCTCTACCGTGAGTGGGGGGCACCCATCCCGACTAAATAAAAATTACAACCAAGAAATTTAAGAATTATTTAATATCAATGAAACATGGATGAAGAAACCTTGCTTCAGTCAGCCGAATCTCAGACATCCCACCTTAGCAACAACCCCTGGATCACTCTCAAGCCAAATAATTTTAAATTTAAAATAGTAAACTATCATGATCATAATACTTTATGCAATAGTGAATTAGAATGATTATAGCATTTCATGCGATTTGTAACTGATAGCTGTTTGCGATATTGGTGCTCTAGCATATAACATGCTATTCTTATAATTCTTTATAACATAGCTGATTCTATCATTGTCTTCATTTTAAGAAGTATTAAACTTTATTTTAACCGGAAACATCCAAGAGATCAATCTTGGATACAGTTTCATCAAGTTCACAGAACTGCCAGTATGCCAGTTCTACTGATGTTCAAGATGGATTTTTAGGTTTATAGGAACATAATACAATTTTTTTTTTTTTTTTTAAATTAAGAGATAAATGTAACTTTTGGTAGCAGGGTAAATGGAGACAGATACACGTGTGGTTCTTTTGTATTGAGCTACACAACGGGACTAAAGATTTCAACAGTTGAAGGTTGGATCGATGAAAACGTGCTGAGCACATGGAATGTGCCATTTGCCAAATTAGTCAATTGTCTACGGCTTACGGATTCTAGGGAGGTCTCCCTTGGGCCTTGGCTAAGTAGTGGTGCGCGGGTTGCATCTCAAATTTCTAAGACGTGCGAATTTTATGCTGGCCAAGCTGCTCTCGCCAATCACACATGATATCGTCTCTTTATTATTTATTTATTTTTTTTAAAGTAATTAGCCATGGTTTCTCTCTAAGGAAAAGATTATTATTACCAAACAAAAGGGAAACTTTGCACGACTGGTGTAACCAAAAATCGAGGACATCCTTATAATAAGACATGACCTGCGAAAAAGGCTAGCATCTACTCATCCACAAACAAAAGCTGAATTTGGAGGCCAATTTGATGCCGTTGTGATGTCATATTTAAAACTCGATGGACGATACAATCGCTCCGCATCGTATTCTATATAATTTGGACTTGTACATCGAGAATCTTGCAGGCCGCCTTTGAACTTTAAAGGCCTCGATATAGACTGTTCATTGCCTCATGTGCATGACCTTTACTAGATCTTATTAGAAATAATAAATTTACGTGGAAACTCATAGTGAATGGCTGCTTAGCATTTCAAGGGATAGACACTAAAATGCTTTTTGTTTTTTAATTGCCCTCTCTTCAACTCGAGCAATAAGTTGGATATTAAAAGCACAATTCAAGGGAAGCTGTATTCTATGACGTCGAAACCATGAGAACCACACATTGATTGGGAGAGAGAGGCAATATAGAGTTGTGGCCACGGAGGATCCACGATTGGTATCGGTGAAGGGATGCATGGTCATCCAATAGAGCCGTCATTTCCTGGCTCTTTAGATCAGGCTAATCCCGGCTTTTCTATCCTAACAGACGCTTCATTTCTTGAGGGCAACTTCAATTAAAATTAAGCCAACTTTCAACTAGCCATTGTAACATTCTTTTCACCCCCAACATGTTTCATGGAATTTCTGAATTCTTTTATCAAACAAAAGAGATGTCAAACAGCAATTCACCTCACATTTGAATTGCCACTAATTTTTTTCCTCCCCTACACGGATTTATTTCTGAATTTTATTGAGCTTATCAATATTTGAGGTTATTTCTTATCATTTCTGCCATCATTGTTCGTCGCCATCCTGTTTCCTGTCTGCAGCCGTGCAGATAAAGACCGCAAATATATCTAGGGATCCATCTAATCCACCATTTTTTTTGGATTGCGACCAAGGAAGCAAAAATACTTCCTCCAAATTTATTGATATAATAGGTAAGATACCGAAGTATAAGAGAGACTTCATGAAGTTAACATCGTAGATGAGAGTGTGGACATACGCTTCTTGTAAGTTGACCATCCAACCACTTTACTGGACATATATTTTTACGAATCTTGAAAGTATGGAGCATTTTGCACAGCACGGAACGAGTACTTAATTTTTCTTTTGAGGAAGATATGGGAATTTCTCTCATGCCATGTCTGCCAGCACGAAGTAATATTCAGTTGATTCTAATTGTGGCCTGAATTTTTTTGATTCTCCATGATGTCTAAAAGGATTGAAGCCTAGTTGGCCATCCTCCAAGATACTTTTTGTGAAGGTATGTTTGAGGAATAAATTGATTATATCGTCCACTCGCACTCCACACGATGGACGTTCTGCTTGCTCATACTCCTCTCGTGTATAACTTTAAGTTTTTCAGAAGTATCCACATGAAGATCTTAGCTTTCTTCGGTACACCGGAATTGTAGAATGGACGAAAGATGCCTCCATTGTTGATGGATTTGCAGTAGAATTTCACCGTAGAAACTCCATTTTCTGCGAGCTTCTGAACCGGGTTGCCTGAGGCTTTACGGGCAATAAAAGATCAATCGTAACCTCAAGTTTTGTCTTGTTTCATCAAGAGTTAAGGGTACCCTGAACCTTTATGTTCCGCTGCCAGATATTAATCGAGTTCAGCTCGAGCCTCGGAGGTATTTTTGAAGTAGTAATCAAAGACAATTGCAGGCTTCCCATCATATTTCGAGGCATGCTTTAGATTAGCATTGCTTTACGGAACGGCCTGCCGAATCTTGGTTTAGTTACAAGAGATGTGGATTCACTGAAGTTGGATGTAGACCACTAAGCACGATGAATTCACTCGATATGGTGTACCTTGCAGCCGCTTTTGCGATCGTTCACTCAAGCAAAGCTATATGGAATCTAACCATTTCTAAGCCCCGGTTCTCTCAAAAATTGCCTATTCCCTTTGCGGCATGGAGGTGTTGGAGGCTGTACAACTCACCCAGGATACTGGTGAATGGAATATTGACCTAATACATCAATGCTTCCCGGATGCCATAGCGAAGTTGGAGCCAAGCTAAAAGGATCTCTCATGATCCAGATCGGATTCGCAGGATAGAATTAAGGCACAGACTTATGGCAAGTGTGGAAATAGAGGGATTTTGAGATACTTCTAAATGATGTTATTGGGCCTCAGCAAGTGCCGTTCACATCTTTCAGCCTCGCCTGAGAATTTTTTTTGTCACAATAGGCATGTCAATGCAGATCGAGGCCGCTCCTTTTTTGAGTTTTAGCACCCACCTTGTTCAATTAGCAAATTCCTCAACCCCGAGGTTTTAAGATTCACTACTCTGACGGTGGTCCATTAGTCATCTTATTAAAATTTTTACTTTTTTTTTTTTTTTTTACTCGTAAAGTTTAAATTTTCAAACTTCATAGTTGATAATAGTCTCTTATTTGGGCCTGGCCTCGTGGGTTTGGCTATCCATGTTCTTTTCCCCTATTCTCCCTTCTTCTTTGGCAACCGGAGATCATGGGGGAAAGGACTGAATTCGTTAAATGTATGGATACCAACATCTAACAAAATAGATGTTTATGCTCAAATATTAGTCAATCATCAGTCAGCTACAAAAGAAAAATTACCACAAATATTAGATTCATCAACATTCGGTTGATTACTTTATGGGTGATGCGTTAAAAGATTGTATTTTTAGCCACTTGTTACTTACATAAGAGACTCTATATTGATAGTTTCTTGCTGGAATTAATTTTCAGAAAAAAAAAAAAAAAAAAAGACAAGGGAGAAGTTAATCGTCCAAGAAATCACTGTCAACCACCATGGTAGTTACCAGGATGAGAAACACATGCTCAAGAAAAGCTATTGCCTATTTTTTGTGATATAAAGTAGCAATTAAGTAAGAAAACTTGATGGAGTCTATCTCTCATGTCCTTACACCGGTGCCTACACGATTTGAAACAAAAAATCTATTCTAAAATAGAAGTCCAGATGTCAAATCAAATGATGATGGAGCGTTCTCTCCTTCCAATCTCATTTTTTCTCTGGTACCTACCTTTTTTTGTCTCGTTTTTCTCGATTATATATAACAGATGGATCGATGTTGCATTAATTTAGATTAAATAAATGCCGATTTGATCGCTTTTCATTTATTTTGTTCATGCTTTCGGTGCATCTTTTACTTTTCATTTTCTTTTAGTCCCTTGGCGATATTGAGATTTGGGACATGGAAAAAAACCAAACAATCTATTCATCGGTCCAACCCAAGGTGGGTTACGAGAAAAACATTAAAATATAAAAATAAGAGGTTGACTTGCATGGACTTTTATGAGAAAAAAGGATATCGGCTAATGGTGTGCGTAGCTGCGACTCTTTAATCAAGATGGAGTTGGCACATGGGAGAGATGGTTTGGACGTCATACATCTCGTAGACTATAAAACGCCCGGAGTTATGATTATCTTGAGAAAGAAAGCACCAATTTATCTTAAAAATGGAGTTGCTGAGAGTAGACTTGTATTCTCTGGTATTATATCCTGTAGAAGATGGAGATGCTTTTGCAAAATTTCCATATTATTGTTGACAGATATATAGCGAAAGAAATACTTAGGTAGCTTCTGTTAAAGAGATAATTTCAAAATTTTTGTGGTCATTCCTCGGCCTGAACCTAGCACTTAGAAGAGACTCTCAAGCTCCACCAAAACTCATGTTTGAGTTAAGAAAACTTAGGCATTTCACCTAATACACTGAGATTAGAAGATTAAACATATACATTTGCAAATTAGATTTTTTAAACCTTCAAAATGTGGTTATGTCACTTATGATCTTTTTCTTTTAAAAAAAAAATGGCCTTAGAGGTTGGTTATATCCATGACAGCAGGTATCCTAATTTGCCCATGCAATTGTTGAGATGGTTGCTGAAATAATTGGACTAGAAGCAAATTGTCTGGTTTATTCCACGTATTATCTCAAATATAAATAAAGTATAAAAATTTTAGATTGGTTTATCTCATGAAAAACTAAACATTCTAAATATTGCTCTCATCATTCTTCTTCCTAGTATTATTTCATAATCTACATTATTTATGAGCCTAACATATTTTTAGTGGCAAGCCTTATTTGTAAGTTGACCATGTTGCATTGGCAATCTACCTATTGGGCCGGCCCACTATAATTGGGCTTGTCTTGCCTGTTACCTACAAATATGAATCCCGAGCAGTGCAAATCATTAGACTTTCTTCTGACGTTGAAGTGGGTCAAAAAAAAAAATAAAAGAAGAGAGAGAGAGAGAGAGAGATAAGCCACCAGGCTTCGTATTGTTAGATCCATCATTCATTGATCAACAATTCTCGTATCAGGTCAATGGAATGCGACGCGATTTAAATTTCAGCGCAAACGGATAGACTGGGCTTTGACTCAACTGTTGGTCCCATTAGTAAATATTTTTTACACCGGTGATATAGCTCCACGGACATCATCCATAATGATTGAAGTAAAAAAAAAATTTTTTTTAGAGACGAACAATATCTACAAAGCTACGTTGCCCGCAGCATAAAAAGTATTTTCCTAGAATTATTGTATACAACTGACTTTTAGAATTATTTTTTCTTCTCCTGTTGCGTATGATTTTCCTATATGGGGTTATAGAAATTTCCTAAGCAATGTTTTTACGACCGATTTAAGTCATTTTGGCGTTTTATCTGGTTCTCTCTTCCCTGCCCTGTATTCCTCCCGCATCCCCTAAAAAAAAAAACGAAAAAAAGAAAAAAACACACGGAGCCCTTAAGCATGGCTCGGAAGTCGATTTATTTGTGCTCGGTCAATCATCAAACATGCCAACGATTTCGGCTTCTTCGCTCTATTAAGTTGTGCGTCGTACACTATTTCATTTTAACTCGAATTTTTAATTTTTTGTATTTTTTTACATAAAAAAAAAATTAAACATATGTCACTAAAGCAGAAATACAATTGTGTAAAACGGTTCTAAGAATGTATGCAAGAGCAAAACTCAGTGTTTTTCCGAGATCAATTCATTGGTAATCGAGAAATGAGTTGGAGATAAATCTCAAACTTTATGGTGCTTGATTTGAAATCCATTCTGAACTTGTTTTTCAAGGTTAATTCCGATTTTCCACCACTATTTCAAGCTAACTTTAAGCTTAATTTTGATCCAAATCACAAGACTAATTGAGAAGCTTAATGATCCTAAATTTAGCTAAAAATAATTCTATTCATGCTTGATCTGAAGTTTGGTTCAAGAGTGTATTAATATTTAATTGCTTCGAAGATTAAAATAAATACACAAGTTTCTAACCTTTCCACAATCCATTTTATATAATATACAAATACAATAATAGTTTTGCGGACATTTTTTTTAGTCTACTTAAATTTTTACCATAGTCATCATCATCGTTAAAAGGTAGAAGTTAAATTTTTATTCTAAATATAATAATCTGTAATATATAATAGATTCATGATACATCATGATAGTTTTTTAATTTGCCAATGAAAATGATGGTATAACATAGTGCTAACTCAGATTCCACTTGATGTTATACCGCACCTCCATAGCAAAAATTAAAAATGCCCGAGGTCAACACGCATGCACAAACAAAATTTTTTTTCTCAGAGAAAATTAGTAATTTTATACAAGCCAGCAAAAGAACTTTAGCATTTTCATTAAAATAAAATGAAATTATGCTTCTATCAAAAACATGATATTATACGATATATGATACACTCATATGCTGAGATACTAAGATCATCATCTTGCAAATTTCACTAAAATTGGCCTAGCATCTCGCAAGGAGAATACTTCCTTATGCCTTTTATCCGACGAACAAGATCCCGTAGCTCCCAAAAATTAAGAGCAGTAATTTTATCTAACTTATTGAGTATCTGATCCAATTCAATTTGAATGGGATGAATTTTATCTTATCTGATTGAAACTCAGAGTGGATATGTGTTATAAAAAATATATTCAAAGCAGATTCAAATCGAATATGGATAATGATATGCCCTTATCCGAATCTGATCCGATATAATTTTAATATATATCTTTTATTTAAAATTATGATAATTTTATATAATTTTTATATATTTAATTCAATTCAATCTAACTAATTTTTTTATATATTTGATTTGATTTAATCTGCATCTCTATTTATTCTGATTTAATTTGATATAAATATCAAATAGATATAAATATCAAATCTTTATTTATAAGATGGATATAAATATAAATTTATTTAATTTATTATTAATTTTATTAGACATCGCATCCATTGGCAGGAGATGCTGCCCGTTTATCATTTGATCCGCCCAAGAAGGCAATGATCTCGGTCCAAGATCTGGTCAAAAGGTGCTACATGCGGAATCCAGATTTTCGAGGTACATCCAGAATGCCAGCTTTCTAACCCAACCGTCTTGAACCGGTCGTACGGGCCGGTTCACGTCCTGGTCCTGCGGTCCCAGGATCCAAATTCGGAGGTGGTCCCAGAACCGACCAACGGACTGCTTCGCGCGGACGGTTGGTTGGTGTGGGGATCACACCGATATTGGGTGGAAAACCGTGCGATGTTTCCGGTCCAGGTCTTTCCTGTGGTGCCGTTTCTAGTGTTCCGCTCCTGAGGCCGCAAAGGACGGCAGTTTTGGCGGGAGAAGACTTCTCGCCGTCTTTCGTGGTTCGAGATCCGCGCCTTTTGGCGCGAAACGGAGCTTCGCCTCCGCCTAATTTCATCTTTTCCTACCGGATTTATCTCCTTTCTTTCCCCGGAAATAGAGGCGTGGGTGAGATCCAACGCGAATCGAGCGGGTAGAGAAGGAGATGGGTCTTATATTAGCAGCAGGAGATATTATTACACGGGGTTATGGGACTTTGTTTTAAAATAAAGAGTTAAGAATGGCTATCTTTTTTTCATACAGGAACGAGGGGTTCAACTGGCATGTTAAGTGAGGCAACCAACCCTTTTGTAGGTTTGCCTATTATTAATTTATTAACAACAAATTTGGCCCCGGGGCAATAAGTCTTGTCCATCTCAAACCGTGGGTATCCGGCAATTTTGATCAGGAGTGTGATTTAGATCCGCCGCACGGTGGGAATATTGTGTGGTTGCTATTCCTAGATGTTGTGGGTCTCGAATTTATTTTAATGTGGCTTTGAAGAGATGCACGGGTCTGAACCAGAATTTGTCATGTCAGAGTAAAACAATACATTAGAGAGAGTGCATTTGATGATATTGCATCCGAGGACTGGTAAACGAGTTGGGCTTTAGAAAGATGACCTTGGACTACGGTCTTTCGAACCTCTTCGTGACACATAAGCATAGGAGCTACTTGATTCTAAAAACGGTTGATCTGATTAGTGGAATGCATTGTCCACAAATCATAAAATCTATAAATAGAAATATTAATGTTTATAAACGCTAACTTCCGATTGCTCTTTTAAATGCCTTTATAAACGATAGTGGTAGATGGACAAGCATAATATAAAGTTGATAGAAAACTTGATTGATTAAAGATATATAAAATCTTATTTTCACAAGATTTATTGGAAAGTAAAGATCATGATCTGCCATACTAGATTAGATACTAACACCGTATTCAAATTCAATGTGGTGTACAAACTAAACCAATCCTATAGATCTGAACCAAATGATGCTGCTCAACTAATATTGCCCGACATAAATCCATAACATTTGATTTTAGACTATATTGGTGCAACTAATCATCTCTAGTCATGTCGCAATATCAGAAAGATCATTGATCCGATGGTATACTGATGATACAATAACAACCAATTTTGTATCTAAATCGATTGAACACCAATCTACAATTTTGACCAATTAGCATTAGCGAGATGCCAATTTATAACTACATTTACAGCTACAGCTTCACAGACGGCCATATCGACTATTTACTGTCCTCACAATCTTATCGGTAGACCTGATGACTTAAGTTTTCTTATAAGACAAGCCAATTTCCTGCTATCATGCAGGTCAGCAGCTTAGGCTGAAATCGATAAAGTATCGTCCTGGCTATCTTTATTTTATTTCAAGATTCAATTTAATCAGCATACTCGAGAGACCTTCAGGGCCTGTTCTTTTGCGGATAAATATCATGAAAAAATTAATTTACTTTTTTATTGATCAACTTATTCATGTTCTCATATTTTTCAAAATGAAAAAATTACTTTTTCTTGAATAGCATTTATCCATAAAATAAAAAAAAAATTTATCCATCTAGAAGCTGGCTAAATCATTTTTCCATCAATCGAAAAAGTAATTCTTTTAATTCATTCCTACTACACCCTTAACCTTATAATATAATATAATATATCATAATAATAATATAATATAATATAATATAATATATAATAATATTTATATTGATATTATAATATATTATTATAATATAAATATATTATATTATGATATAGAATATTATATTATAATATAATAATAAATTATGGTAATATAATACTATAATAATAATATAATAATATGTTATTATATAATATAATATATATTATATTATATTAATATAAGTTATTAATATAATATAATTATATTATTATAATATATTATATTATAACATGATATAAAATATTATTGAAGAAAAATTCTAATTTTTCGAACTAGGTTCATTCAAATCTGATCGGATCAAAAGATATATTTCAAAAAATTTTTTCTTTAATCCTAATCAGATCTGAAATATTTCAGATCTGATCCTTATTATTCTAATAATAAAAATAAAATCTAAATAAATTTAATTTAATTTAATTTATCTTGATGTAGGATAATCCTATTACCCGTTGATGATCCTGTAAGCAGCGAAAGATTCTGGATCTAGCCACGTAAGTGCCTGACCTCTACCGGTATCCACTCGGGTTGAATCTGGAGATCCTCTTCTTCTCTATCACGTCTCCAAAAATCAGATCTGGATCTGATCTGAAGGATCTTCAAAATACCTTTCGAAGATCAGCAGTTGTCCTTTGCAGCAACGCAGCCTTCTAACTTTCAATCGTCTTTCTCTCATCTGGATTGCACCAACCAAGAACCCAAAATACTTTTAGACATGGAGAGTAGAGGAAGAAGATGCTTTGGCGTGGAGGAGAAGAGAAGAGGCAGCCTTGGGCATGAAAATTTTCAATTTCTTTTTCAATTATAATTTGAGTTGGACATAGGGTCTTATTTATAGACTATCTATGATCCAACTCCTCTTTTTCCCAACCAATCACAACTCTTTATGAAATCAGATCAATCTGATTGATGGAAATAGAGTCCCTTGGATTTCTCCTTAGATGGCACCTAAGACTAGTTAAACTTAGTTCTTAGGAGAACTCTAATCGAAATCCAAAAAGAAGATGGAGTCCCTATCCAACAAGGACTCCTGAGCGCCTCCAGCTTGGGCACACGCCAAGGGTGGCGTGCGCCCTCCTCCTTGCTAGGTTCTGACAGGGGGACAGGCCCCTATCAGCTCTCTAATAGGTGCATGACACGTGGACAGAAGTCAAAGTGTCAATGGTCAATATTTGACCAGTCAAAGGTCAACTTTTGACCAAAGTCAAAGGACGAGAAATGGCAGGTGACCAAAAATGGCAGGTATTATCTTACAAAATAAGACAACCTTTTCTGACCTGGACAGGCTCCAGTCAGACCAAGTGAAGGCCTCTGATTGAGCACAAACTTCTTTGGCTCAGTCAGGATAACTATTTATGATAGTAAAAGAAGAACGTTAGGTTCAATCGAGTGCTAGCACGATTTTCTTGAACCTAATTGAATCTCATTCAGATCAATTGAACTGGATTAGTTCAATTGATGATCACCAGATTCAAACCCTTATTTGTGTGATCCAGTTAGGTTCAGTTCTGTATGGTAATGGGATATGTCATGATCTCTATCATCGACATCATCGAAACTCCTTTCGATGGATCAGAACTCTTCTGATTCGAACAGCTAGAATGATCGATCATCTAAATCATTCTAATTGCTCCCAAAATCCACCAGTGACACCTAGCAGTATATGGTGGCAACCCATCAGAGCTGAATGCGAACCTCTTGGTGCAGCTACCTGTGTGATTAAGTTCTTCTATCTTGAGCCCCGATCAGATTAGGGTTAAGGTGAACTCGTCAAACCCTAGTCTCTGTCATATGATGTAATCATTCGATTCAAGTCCAATGTGAAAATCTAAATAGAAACTCTTTCTATTATTTCACTCTGCCATGGCCATGGGCTTCTGGACTTGATTCTCATGATCATCATAGGGCTGCTCCTCTACCACCGAGGTAGATAGATTCCATCTTGATGCGATCCAGTTCCTACAATGAACATGCTATAGCCAACATACACCTCAGGATTCCTGTATGGCTAGGAGACCGAGTTATGGTGTAGTCAAACTATAACACCCTCAAGGTGAACTGTCGATGCACCTCAGGATCAAAGAACCAGACACACCACTGCAGCATCGAGTCAGTCATTGACGAGAAGGTAGACTTCCTAATGACTACTCGAGGTGGTCACGCTCAGTGCCCTCGTTCTCTAACGAGTACCTATACTCTCGCTCCGGTGTCTCCACACCGTAGACTCAAGACTCATCTACTAAAGAGAAGCGATTGTACACCAACCTTCCGGATCAATCACCATCCTCGTGATGATCCTATGGTCGGGAAGCATTTTATGAGTTAATAATGATTATTCATGTCTTAAATTTTCAACTCTTGAAAATATGAATTATCATTACCATTAACTCAAAGGATGTATCACAGACACTAAATACACATATGTGATAGAAAATAATCCATTTTATTGATTTTAGTCAAAATTATAATTTTGCCCCTAGAAGTGTATTACAAGTGTCAGCCAATTCTGGCTTCTAGGGCACATATATCTAACAATCTCCCACTTGTCCTAAAGCCAATTGGCTACAAGTCTAAGTCCCATCTTCTCAAGGTGGGCTTCGATCTTCTGCTGGCCCAACGACTTTGTAAGTGGGTCTGCCACATTGTCTGTGGAGTTGACTCTCTTGACCTCGACGTAATCCTTCTCGAGGTAATCGCGGATGAGGTGGTATCGCCGCTCAATGTGCTTGGATTTCTGGTGAGACCTCGGCTCCTTAGCAAGGGCTATGGCGCCATTGTTGTCGCAGTATAGAGGAATGGCATCTGATGGCATTACTCCAATTTCTGCAGCAAACTTCTTATACCAGAATGCTTCCTTCACAGCCTCTGATGCAGCGATATATTCTGCTTCCATGGTGGAATCTGCTATCACGATTTGCTTGGAACTCTTTCAGCTGACAGCACCACCATTGCACACAAACAGACTCCAGATGTCGACTTTCGATCATCTATATCGGACATGAAATCCGAGTCTGTGTATCCCTGGACTTGGAGTTCTCCATTACCAAAGACCAACATCATATCCTTAGTTCTTCTCAAGTACTTAAGGATACATTTCACAGAAGTCCAGTGTTCTTCACCTGGATTTGACTGATATCTGCTTGTGACACTCACAGCATGGGCTATATCAGGTCGTGTACATAGCATGGCATACATGAGGCTCCCTATTGCAGAAGCATAAGGGATCTTGCTCATGCATTCTATTTCCTCAGGTGTGCTAGGGCACATCTTCTTGGAAAGATGAATACCATGTCTGAAGGGTATTAATCCCCTCTTAGAGTTTTCCATACTAAACCTCTTTAGTACTTCCTCTATGTACATCTTCTGTGAAAGTCCTAGCATCCTATTCGGTCTATCCCTATAGACCTTAATTCCTAGAATAAAGGATGCTTCACCTAGGTCTTTCATGGAGAATTTCTTGGACAACCATAATTTGACTATTGTCAATCATGGGAATATCATTTCCAATAAGGAGGATGTCATCCACGTACAATACGAGGAAGACAACAGCGCTCCCACTGACCTTTTTGAAGACACATGGTTTCTCTTCATTTTTGATGAAACCAAACTTTTTGATCACATCATTGAAACGAGTGTTCCAGCTCCGAGATGCTTGCTTAAGTCCATATATGGACCTTTGCAGCTTGCAAACCTTGTGATCAGTATCACTGGATGTGAAACCTAGCGGCTGTTCCATATAGATATCTTCCTCAAGATATCCATTTAAGAATGCCATTTTCACGTCCATTTGCCATATTTCATAATCGAAATAGGCTGCAATGGCAAGCAATGTGTGGATGGATTTTAGCATAGCCACTGGGGAAAAGGTATCCTGATAGTCAATGCCTTCGCATTGACTATAACCTTTTGCCACTAGTCTAGCCTTGAATGTCTCCACATTTCCATCTGCACCAATCTTTCTCTTGAAGATCCATTTACACCCAATAGGTACTATACCTTCTGGTGGATCTACCAAGGTCCAGACTTGGTTTGAGTGCATCGAGTCAATTTCTGACTGCATTGCCTCTAGCCATTTCTCGAGAGTCGATATCTGATATCGCCTCGTTGTAGGTTTTGGGATCATCACCATGAGCACCATTACCTACGAGGAATATTTTCTCTACTTTCTCTGAAATAATACCTAAGTATCTTTCAGGAGGATGGAAAAACTCTTTCCGATCTATGAGGTGGAGGAGGTAGTGTTCTTATTGGCTCAACCTGATTTGGTTCCAATTGGTCCTTAGCTCGTTGTACTTGTGAGACTTTCTCATCAAGCTTAATCTGCTTTTCCAATGCCGCTATCTTGAATAAACTATTTTTCAAGAAAGATGGCATGTCGACTCACAATCACATTATGGTCTTCTGGAATATAGAAATAGTATCCTAATGACTCTTTAGGATATCCTATGAATCGAGCTCTGAAGGACCTAAACTCTAACTTATCTGCTTGTTGTCTTTTGACATGAGCCAGACAACCCCAAATTCTGAGATGACTCAGACTTGGTTTCTTACCGTGCCATATCTCATACGGTGTGGTAGGAACAATTTTAGAGAAAACCCTATTCAGTAGATAAATTGAAGTTAACAATGAGTGTCCCCAAAGAAAATTAGGAAGGTCTGTGAAGCTCATCATGGATCGGACCATATCCAATAGAGTCTGATTTCTTCATTCTGAAATTTTGTTGAGTTGAGGTGTTCCTGGTGGAGTCCATTGAGAGACTATGCCATTTTTCTTGAGATAGTCTAGGAATTTCCAGCTAAGGTATTCACCTCCTCGATCTGATCGAAGAACCTTAATGGGTTTTTCAGTTTATTTTTCTACTTCATGTCTGAATTCTTTGAACTTTTCAAAAGCTTCAGACTTGTGTCTCATAAGATACACATATCCATACCTAGACAGATCATCGGTAAAGATAATGAAGTAGATAAAATTGCCTCTAGCTGGACACATCAAATGGGCCGCACACATCAGTATGTACTAGGATAAGGAAGATCTGTGGCCCTTTTCCCATGTCCTACAAAAGAAAGTTTAGTCATTTTGCCTTGAAGACAAGATTCACAAGTTGGATATGACTCGAAAGTCAATGGACTCAATAGCCCATTTTTCTCTAATTTGTTGATCCTATCTTCTGCTATATGACCTAATCTCAGGTGCCATAGATATCTATCGTTTGGACTATCCCTAGGTCATTTGGCATTCATATTTTGCTCGATAGTTAGAACAGGTACATCAATATATAGCTGATAAAGATCGTTAATAAGAAAACCATTTGCAATTTTATTTCTTTCATAAAGAATGTTACAATGGTCCTTAAAGAAGGTAATCACATAGCCTTCTAGTGCTAAGCATGAAACAGAAATCAAATTCTTGCTAGCTGCAGGCACATAATAACAGTCTTTCAAAACTAAGTCTAAACCAGATGGTAATCGAAGAGGATATGTTTTCACCACCACTGCAGCAACTCTTGCTCCATTACCGACGCATAGGATCATGTCTCCATCCCTCAGCCTCCTGCTATCCTCAAGATCCTGCATGGAAGTGCACAGATGAGCACTAGAACCAGAGTCAAGCATCCAACTAGATGCAGAAGAAATCGTAAGGTTAGACTCAATAACGAGCATACCTCTAGAAGGACCTTCCTTCTTATTCTTCAGGATGGCTAGGTAAGTAGGGAGTTTCGCTTTCAGTGGCCGTCACTGTTGCAATGGAAACACTTTTCTTTGGCAGCGGCTTTCATCTTCGGCTCTGCCTTCTTCTTCTTTGCTCCTTCCACCTTCTACTTTTTCACAAACTTTCTTTTCTTTCTATAAGACTTTTTTTTGGAAGAAGTCCGTTCCATAGCAAAAACTGAGTCTTTAGAATCTTTCATAGAAAGCTCAGCGGTGACCAGCATATTCATTAATTCGGCCACGAAATTTTAAAGTTTATGCATGTGGTAATTCATGATGAATTATCCATATGCATCAGTTAAGGATTGCAGAATAATATCATTCTGCAGATCTAAGTCTAACTTCATACCGAGCTTCTCAAGCTCTTCCATATCCTTGATCATCATCAGATAGTGATCTTGGACTGACTGTCCATCAAGCATCTTAGCCTTAAAAAGTCATTTCGTGACTTGATACTTGGCTGCATGACTCTGTTCACCAAACATCTTCTGCAGGTGAGCCAACATTTGGCGAGCAGTTTCAATATCTTCATGTTGGCGAGTAGTCCCGATATCTTCATGTTGGCGCTGAAGCTCATCAGACATCGATCCCAATATGTAATATCTGATCTTATTATCTTCGTTTATCCATTTTTTTAGAGACGCTCTCTGTTCAATGGATGGACGGACTGGTAAGGTGGGAGGATCCTGGTCCAATACATGGGTTAACTTTTCGGAATCCAAAATAATTTTATAGTTTCTGAGCCAATCTTTATAATTAGGTTCGGTCAGTCTATGTGTATCCAAGATACGTGCCAATGGGTTGGACGCAGATATTTTTCTATAGAGAGTCAAAGATTCTAGTTAGATACTGTAATTATGACTTGATCAATTTATTTAGAGATTTTATTTTTAAATAAATTAGCTTCCACTATTTTCTCGGATCCCTACACTCCCTCTGTAGAGATGCAAAAATCTTCATGATTAATGATTTCTAGTGGATGGTGCGGTCTCACCAACTGACTCATCACCTCACCTAATAGTTATTGGTGATGGGTTAGCCAATGAGTGAACAACTCTTGTTCAATGATTCTCTAATCATGGTGCACCCAAACTTGGTCTCTAATTCATGAATCTCACCGTATCCAAAATATTGATCCACTCCTTAGTTAAGTCAGACCCACCATTTGCATAGACTAGATTCCTAATTGAGTCTCTCACCGTATCCAGAATATTGAGCCCAACTCATCCTCCAGCCCATAGCATCCAATGCCTAATAGACATGGTTGCATCTTTCTGGTGCAACTGAGCCACTGTATCCAGCCGAGAACAATCAACCCTAGGAAGGGCCCGCACATCTACAATGGTGGAAGACCTCAGACTTAATCTTTTCTTAGGAAGAATTGATTCAGGTCTCATTAAACTAGACTTGTCATAGTCATAACAATTATGACTAACCTAGTGGCATGGGTTAGCTCGGATTATTGACCACCTCAAATCAGAACTGTGTCAACAGATATGGCCAGGTAAGTGAGATCGGTGGAAGGAATATGCCATTAACTCATACAAGAACGCATTCAGATCGAGTAGCTTCCAATTAAAAATCAGTCGGTCGTATGTGCCAAACTTACCTTAGACACCAAATTATTGAGCCAGAACCAATTGGGTTAGCCTACAATCCAGACTCTAACCTCTGAGCCTAATTAGGTCTTGCTTGATCGTGACTCGATCTTGACCCAGACTTAATCCTATTAGGCTGGTCAATTTAAGCATTGTTGATCCCATCTAACCAACTCTTGATTCGGTTTGATCAACCGCTTAGACCTAATTGAGCTACCCAAGCCCGAACCCAATATGAATATGTCTTAGATCTAAAATTCTCAATTTTAGACCTAATTAATATTTCATAATCTTAATTCTTAATTAAGTAGGGTTCATAAATAAAATATGCATAATAAATCCTAGGGTTTCAGGATCTAGGATTTTGCAGAATGTAGGTTTTGGATTTCTGATTAAGGATGAACGCGCAACACCCCTACACGTCATAAGAATACCCCATTGGATGGAAGGAGAGGGCCTTTAAACTCTTCTTTATTCTTATGATCGGACGGCCAAGAGGAACGCCTTAATCAGGAACATGTAATACTACAAAATAGTTTTAGATCTATATCATATATCTCATATACAAATTAGATCTAATCATGGCATATTTTGCATACATCTCATGTATCAAATCATGCATGTTTTTAGATCTAAATTATCTCATAATAATCTAAAAAATTAGATTTAAATTGATCTTATCAAAATAAACTCTAATCTAGACAACTATGTAGAACTATTCTACAACTAGTCTAGACATGCATCAATCATATCTCATATGATGTTTAAAATTAAATAATTTTTTTATTTACTATTTTTTAGATATTATTATAATAATTATAATATCAAAAAATAGTAAATAAATAGATCTAAAATATGATTTAATCAAATTAAATTATAAACATGCAAGACTATTCTATAGAACTATTCTATTTTAGAACTAGTCATGCATATTTTCTAATCTTAGATCCAAATTATTTAATTTTAATTTTTTTTGATTTCAGATCTGATCACATCTCATGTGACATCTGAAATCACTTATTTTTTAATTAAAATAAATTTAAAATTAGATCTAAATACTTTAGAATCTTGGCTCTGATACCAGTTGAAGGAAAATTCCTGATTTTTCGGACCAAGTTCGTTCAGATCTGATCGGATCAAGAGATATATTTCAAAAATTTTTTTCTTTGATCCATAATCAGATCTAGAATATTTTAGATCTAATTTTTATTATTTTAATAATTAAAATAAAATTTAAATAAATTAAATTTAATTTAATTTACCTTAGTGTAAGGTAATCCTATTATCCGTTGATGATCCTATAAGCAGCGAAAGGTTCTGGATCTAACCACACAAGTGCCTGACCTCTATCGGTATCCACTCGGACTGGATCTAGAGATCTTTTTCTTCTCTATCATATCTTCAAAAATTAGATCTGAATCTAATTTGGAGGATCTTCAAAACATCTTTCGAAGATCAGCAGTTGTCATTTGCAGCAGCGCAGCCTTCTAGCTTTCTGTCGCCTTTCTCTCGTCTGGATTGCACCAACTAAGATCCCAAACCACTTTGAGCATGGAGAGCAAAGGGAGAAGATGGGCTTGGCATGGAGGAGGAGGAGAGAACCAGCCTTGGGGCATGGAATTTTTCAATTCTTTTCAATGCTCTTTGGGTTGGGCGCAGGATCTTATTTATAGACTATGCGTGATCCAACTCATCTTCTTTCCAACCAATCACAATCCTTTGTGAAATCAGATCTAAATCTGATTAGTGAGAATAGAGTCCCTTGGATTCCTCAGATGGTGCCTAAGATCAATCAAACTTGGTTCTTAGGAGAAGTCTAATCAGAATTCAAAAAGAAGATGGAGTCCCTATCCAACAAGGACTCCAGGTTCTGGCAGGGCGACAAGCCCCCACCAGCTCTCCAATAGGTGCGTGACATATGGACAAGAGTCAAAGTGTCAATGGTCAATATTTAACCAGTCAAAGATCAACTTTTGACCAAAGTCAAAGGATGAAAAATGGTAGGTGATCAAAAATAGTAGGTATTATCTTACAAAATAAGACAACCCTTTTTTAATCTGAACAGGCTCTAGTCAGACCAAATGAAGGCCTCTGATCGAGTACAAATTTTTTTGGCTCAGTTAGGATAACTATTTATAATAGTAAAAGAAGAACGTTAGGTTCAATCGAGTGCTAGCATGATTTTCTTGAACCTAATTGAATTGAACTGGATCAGTTTAACTGATGATCACCAGATTCAAATCCTTGTTTGTATGATCTAGTTAGGTTCAGTTCTGTATGGTAATGGGATATGTCATGATCTCTATCATTGACATCATCGAAACTTTTTTCGATGGATCAAAACTCTTCTGATTTGAACAGCTAGAATGATCGATCATCTAAATCATTCTAATTGCTCCCAAAATCCACCAGTGATGCCTAGCAGTATATGGTGGCAACCCATCAAAGCTAAATGCGAACCTCTTGGTGTAGCTATATGTGTGATTAAGTTCTTCTATCTTGAGCCTCGATCAGATTAGGGTTTAGGTGAACTCATCAAACCCTAGTTTCTGTCATATGATGTAATCATTCGATTCAAGTCTGATGTGAAAAACTAAATAGAAACTCTTTCTATTATTTCACTCTGCCATGGCCATGGGCTTCTGGACTTGATTCTCATGATCATCATAGGGCTGCTCCTCTACCACCGAGGTAGATAGATTCCATCTTGATGCTATCCAGTTTCTACAATGAACATGCTATAGCCAACATACACCTCAGGGTTCCATATGGCTAGGAAGACCGAGTTATGGTGTAGTCAAACTATAACACCCTCAAGGTGAACTGCGATGCACCTCAGGTCAAAGAACCAGACACACCACTGCAGCATCGAGTCAGTCATTGACGAGAAGGTAGACTTCCTAATGACTACTCGAGGTGGTCACGCTCAGTGCCCTCATTCTCTAATGAGTATCTGTACTCTCGCTCCGATGCATCTCCACACCGTAGACTCAAGACTCATCTACTAATGAGAAGCGATTGTACACCAACCTTTCAGATCAATCACCATCTTTATGATGATCCTATGGTCGGAAGCATTTTATGAGTTAATAATGATTATTCATGTCTTAAATTTTCAACTCTTAAAAATATGAATTATCATTACCATTAACTCAAAGAATGTATCACAGATACTAAATACACATATATGATAGAAAATAATCTATTTTATTAATTTTAGTCAAAATTATAATTTTATCCTTAGAAGTGTATTACAAGTGTCAGCCAATTCTAGCTTCTAGGGCACATATATCAAACACTCTCTCCGTTGTCGGATCATCCCCTAGATTGAGCGCTGCCTTTGGATGGCGATCCGTATGAAGTTGATTTTGAATCAAATTCGATTTTAAACCTCCACCATCCGATCTTGACCGTAAGCTATTACAGCCATCCGATCACATAATTACTATTCTCGTGGACCGCGTGGATCGATTGTACCATACACCGTAATAAATCAGCACCTCTATCGTCGAGTGAAAAGTTCAAAATGCCCTGTGAGCCACGATAGATTTTCTGTAAATTCTTTAAGAGTCTAGGTCCACCATGTGTCGCTCCATGATTCGCTGGTTTCTACTGAGCTGATGGTCCACGCCTGGATCGTGGATCGACTGACGGCTTCCGCGGCTGAGTCGACTAGCATGACTGGCTTGGCACGCTGGCTTCGTTGGCTTGGCTCGACGCATTTGGACACGTCGATTGATATGGCATGGTGGCTTGAGTCGACTAAGCCGTTTGTTATTTGTTATTTAATTTTTATTTATTTAATTTATTTAGAAATTTATATCTTCTCTATTTTAGCTCCGTTTTATGCAAAACTTATTTCATTATGATAAAAAAAATAAACTCTTTCTATTAATTATAAAATTTTATTTTTTAATTTTTATTATTTTTTTAATTTATTTTTTAATTGATAAAAATATGAATTTCTCAAAATTATGTATTAATTAATCATTAATTTTTAAAAATTAATATAAATTAATTAATAAATTAATACTTTTATTGATGAATTTATGATACTTATCACACCTCCTAACTTAAGCTTTGCTCGTCCTCGAGTAAAGAAAGAATTTAGTTTTAAATACCTTTTAACTTTAGAGTTTCGAATTTTACCTAAGCAGTTTTCAAAATGGCCATTGATATTCAGTAGAGATTAAGTGAGATATATCATTGGGGTATTAATACTTATCAATAAAAAAAATAAGTAGAGAATATTAAATTTTTTTAATTTCTTTCTAAATTATCCCACATTAATCTCTGATTTGCCTAAACTTTCATATAGACAAGTATATTGCTACTTCTAACCTTCATTTATTGATTTTTATTTTTATATTATCTATTTTTTTATGCGAATATCATTACTTACTTAGACAACGAGATTCGGTTACTCGATAAAAAATTAATTTATTTTTTTTAACATTGTACCACTATTGAGTGTCTTAATCCCTTAAGCTTTCTATTTGATCCATATAGCGAGTCTTGGGCCAATGACTCTCAAATCAGTTGACTTTAGGGCATTAGGTATAAAATATCCCTCGAGCTTACTAGCTCGAATCAAATAGATTATGAGTTAAGACTAGCTTTACAATGAGCTTCTTTATCCTTTCCATCTTTTAACGTGAAACTCAATGCTTGCTTAGACAAAGAGATCCGATTACTCAGTGAGAAGTACTTAAAAATTATTTTATTTTAATTTTTTTATATAAAAAAATGTATAGTTATTCTACACAAGCTCATAAAAAGTAGACTTTTCTTTGATTAGTAGAAAAATTAGAAATACTCAAAGAAAAAAAAATTTATGTTCTAAACTTAACTCTTTATTAGATTTTTTTAATACTTGATCCCTCAATATCTCATAAATTCTCTGATCTATGTATTAATTTTTTTTAAAAATGCTTAATTCAATTTGATTTTTAAGCATAATTAGATATCTAAATACTAAATACTAACTTTTTTGAGGATCTAAAATTTTAAAATTTTATTTTTCTCTCCCCCAACTTAATCGATATTATCCTCAATGGAGAAAAAATTAAAGGATATAATAAAAAATATGAAAAAAATACCTAACTCAGTATATTTTTGGTCAAACACATGCCTTTGAGAATTTAGGCTCTTCCTCCAACTTATTCAACATGTCCTAAAAAAAATAAACTAAAAAGATAAATTAAATAAAAAAAACTAAATATTGGGTTGCCTCCCAATAAGCCCTAAGTTTACCATCTTCAGCCAGACATAATGCAGCTTACTATCCTATATCAAATATTGGATTGATAAATTTCAATGGTTTTAAATTATAAATCTTAAAAAATTAATTTATAATTCTATTATTGATATAATCATTGTTAATTTTAGGGACATAATTTGTAACCCCATTCTTGAACCCATGTTTATTAAGAATTTCTCCTATTTGTTCTTCTAAAATGCTCATGAATTGAATTTTTGAATTAGGAGTTAAGTTTAATGCACTAGATACTAGAAAGATGTCTAAAGACGGGTTTAATTCTAGAGGTAAATTAATGTAATCTTGTTTAAACAATTCCATTGATACTTTATTACATGCCTCTTGATTTTTGTAAGAAGAACCGACTTCTAGGGTTGAAGAAAATAGGACATTAGGTTTATAAGTCTCGCATAAATCATCTATTCTCTTTTTTTCTATGTCTATCTCATTTAAACTGAAACCAGTATCAGTACTAGTTCCTGACTCGAGTTTTTCTATGTGGTTAGCTTCAGTACTAACCTATTCCTCTAGGTGTATCCTATGTTGAACTATGGAAGGGCTTATTCCTTTAATGTCTACCATGGTCCAGCCTATTGCTTCTCGATTTTCTCTTAAGATCGCTAATAATTCTTCCTCTTGGTTAAGATTCAGATCTGATGCAATAATTACAGACAAGATTTTTTCTGGACCTAAATATACATACTTGAGGTGCTCAGGGAGGGGTTTCAACTCTGCTCTAGGTGTCTCTTTTTTTGATGACTCAGATGATGGTTTAGTCATTTCTATGAGTGGTTTAGTAGGAGGCTCCCATCTCTGATCATTTTTATTATCTTCAAGTATTTTATCTAGGTTCTCATATTCATGGGTTGGCCAGATACTAGATTCAAGATCGACTCTTCATCGCTAATGTCTATAGGTTCATAAATTTCATCTTGGACTATACTTACATTAGCATGCTTAGTAGATTTCTATTTCAAATTAAAAATATTCAGCTCGATAATCATGTTTTCAAAAGACAGTTTTATAAGTCCATTCCAATAATTGATTTTAGCATTAGCAGTAGTTAGGAATAGTCTTCCTAAAATCACTGAAATTTAACCCTTAGGATTTGATATTAGCTCAGTCTTCAAAATGACAAAATCAACTGGAAAGATAAAATTTTCAACCTTAATCAAAACATCTTCTACTATTCCCTTAAGGATCCTAAAAGATCGGTCTGTTAATTATAATGTGATCCCTGTTAGATGAGGCTTTCTAAATTCTAATTGCTCATAAACTGAATAGGATAAAATATTTATGGTAGCCTCTAAATCAAGTAATGCCTTCTCAATGTGGATTTCTCCTATGACATATGAAATTGTTGAAGACCCTGAGTTCTTGTACTTTATAGGCATATGACTTAACAAATATGAACTCACACTTGCTGCTAAGAAAGCTCTCTTTGGTACATTAGTCATCTTTTTCTTGGTGCAAAGATCTTTTAAGAATTTGGCATAAGTCAAAACTTATTGGATCATGTCTAGTAGAGGAATATTTACTTGAACTTGCTTAAATACCTCTAATATTTTATCTAAATATTTTAATTATTTATTAAACCTTAATCGATTCGAAAAAGGAGCTCTAGAGATTGTGGGCATCTAGTTTGGTGTACTATCACTTTCAGGAGCTTGAGTTTGTAAGGTAGATTGTTCATTAGGTGGTTCAATAGACTCAGCACTCAAGTCTTCTCTAGTGTCAGATGTATTTACTTTATTATTCATTTATTTTTCTGATCTCAAGGAATGAATAGCATTAACTTGATTAACCTAATTTTCTTGAGATGGTCTACCATTTTAATTCTTTGGGTTGGGCTCAGATTGGCTAGGTAGCCTACCTCGTTCATGTTTACTTATGGTAGATGCTAGCTGACTCACTTGCATTTTCAAGCGGGCTATGGCCTGAGAATTTAAATTCAGAATTTGGCCCATGGTTTGCATGAAATTGCTTAAGGTGGCATTGGTGTCAGCATTAGATTTGGCTAGGATTTCCAAGCTTTTCTCTAAAGAACAAAGTTTTTTTTCATTAATATTAAAGCCTGACGGTGGCAGGGTGTTTATAACAGGATTAGGCTTTGGGTTCTGCTGATTGAAACTTAGACCGCCTACATTTGGATTTTGTGACCATAAAAAATTTGGATGATTTCTCTAACTTAGGTTATAAGTGGGTGCACAGGGATTGTTCAACGGTCTCTGATATGTAGCATTCACTTGTGCGCATCCATTATTTAATTGGTTCATTAGGAGGGGACATTCCTCAAGAACATGGTCTGGTGCATTGCACCCATTGCACATGGAAGCAGATACTTGGTTCACACTGATTTATCTCTGAAGTTCTAAGGCCTCTAACCTATGTGTCAAAGTTGTAATTTTGTTTTCTGAAACTAGGAAGGTTTGAATTTGATATATTCGACCTCTTGAAGGTGTGGATATTTTTGATTTCCTAGTTATTTTTCATTGTAAACTTTTCTCGGCTAGGTCTTCTAGAAATTATCATGCTTCATTTGGTTCTTTGTACATAAATTATCCCTGGCACATAGACTCTAGCACTGTTCAAAAATTTGAATCTAATCCTTCATAAATTATCTGGCATAGCCTCCAAGTTTCTATTCCATGGTATGGGTATTGGGTCAAGAGGTTCTTGAATTGGTCGAAGTATTTCCAAAATGGTTCACTAGCTAGTTGATAGAATTGATTTATTTCATTTCTAATTCTAGCTGTTTTATGATGAGAAAAATATTTTTTAAGAATATTCTCATAAAGTTCTCTCAAATCGTGATAGATTGATTTGGAAGACTATAAAGCCACTTTTTGGCATTATCCTTAAGGGTAAAATTGATTAATCTCAGTTTGATTTCGTCCACTGGCAATTATTGTAGTTTCATGGTTGCACAAATCTCTTCAAATTTTCTAATGAATATATATACATCCTCTATTTTCGTAAATTTTAGAAGCATGTTAATGATTTGAGGTTTAATTTCAAAGTAATTTACTGTGGGTTGGGACAACCTGATACAAGAGGATTGGACGGAACCAACTGGATAACATAAGTCCTTAAGAATTTGAGACTGAGGCTGATTTGCTAAATCCATTGTGGATGTTGAGGTTGTAGAATCTGAAATAGAAACTAAATCTATTTTGACTAGTCGACTTGAAATCCTTCTTCACACGGATGTTGGAGAATTCACTATATTCTCAATATCCTCGATCCTTTTCTTAATTTAATTTAATTTAATTTTTTTTAAACTTTTTTTTTAAGTTCTAACTTAATTCAATTTTTTCATACCTTAGGACAATCATTCGATATAACTTTCCATTATGCCAGGGCAACCTTATGTCAGGGCAATAGAGATTGAAAATACCTAAAGTAAAAATTTTTATTTTTAAATAAATTTTAAATAAATTAATCCTAACCTAAGATCAGCCTAGACCTAGACAGCTCCTAACTATTTCAAGTCAGCCTTCGAGCACTCTAAGTGTAGGATCAACCAATCAACTAGCCAGGTAAGTGTAAGATCGGTGGGAGTCCTTCCGTTGCTTATCTTAGACATCAATTGTACTTGGTCAGATAAGCTAACGAAATCAATTAGAAACCATCTTCCTTCGGATCCAGTCATCTTTGAACCACTTTTCCAAATACCAATCAAATTGACTAACCCTAACCTGGTTCAACTCTTAGGATTTCTTATCCTATTGAGCTCGAGCTCCTAGGACTGATGTCTAATTGATTTTAAAATTAAAGGCTTAGGTCAATGTAGGATGCTGGATGATTATTTATGGATCAAGAAAGAATGATCAAATTTTCATCTTATCTTATTTAATTGGGTTGTGCCCTTAATTTGGTTTAATATGAATATGCATAAAAAAAATTCTAATAAAAGAGTTCTATGCAATTTAAACTAGGTGCATGCAACTAATTAAATTCTGAAAGGCTTACCTTACCTCCAGCAATCATCAGAAAAAATAAAATTGATATGATGCATGCTCTAAATAGTTAGAATTTTTAATCTTATCATGAAACTTTTAATTAGATTTAAATGGATATTTTTTAAAATTAATTTAAAAATAAAATAAATAAATAAATAAATAAAAAGAAAAGAGGACTAGGATTAGGATTGATCTCACCAAGCAAGATTAGAAGCTTCCTTATTGTCCTAATCTTTTTATTTTTTTAGTTTTTTTCTGTAAAATAAAGAAGAAAAAGTTAGTAAGCAATATTTATAGAAAATTAAAAAAAATTAAAATTTTATTAATAATTAATTTATAAAAAAATTAATAAAAAATAGCATCTAATTCTTTTCCGATAATGGTGCCAAAAATTTGATAAGAATGCGATGTTGTCGTTAAGACACCATATTTATCAGTTTAATTCATAAAATAATTAAAAATATATAGATGGCAGTGAGTCGGATCGAATCCATAGGAAAGATAGTGTTTTAGATTTAAAATCTTTGATTTTTTTGAAAAGAAAAAAGAATTTGAGTCTTAAAATCAAAAGTGAAGTCAAAAAATAAAAGACAAAAATTAAAAGATGTAGAAATTTAAACTTGGTACTAAAATCTACTAGTTAGATCTTAGCATCTACTTACAATAAAATAAAAAATAATAATTAAAATATAGAAATTAAATGGCAACAAAAATAAAGAGCATAAAATTAAAGAGCATGAAAATAAATATTGCATTAATTAAAAAGTTCATAATTTAAATACATAAAAATAAAATAAAATAGGCTGAATCTCTGATCTTGGATCGGCATTGGCCCAGCTCTTCTTCTTGGCATCCGTTGCCTTGAAGCAGCCTCTAATCCAAAGTCTGGCTCTACCTAATACTGAAGCTTCACCTTGATCAAAAATTCTAAACTCTGGAGGCATGAGGTCTTATTTATAGGTGTTGGAAGGCTAGAGACTTTTTTGTAGGCAATGTGGGACTAAGAAGATCTTTGATCGTCAAAATATAAAGAAATCTAAGTAAAAATCGGATTAAAAGAAGTTCTAGACGAATTATGTTGCTCTGGATGAAATCTGGCCATCAGATATGGATCAAACGATCCAAAAAATGCCAAAATCGGATGCGTATCGATCCAAATCAGGTTAGATTAAAATATAGCTATTAATCACGCATTGATGGAGAAAATATGACTGCTGATCGTGCATTGAGAGTCCTGATCACCATCAGGAGCTCTCTCCATCGTTGGATCATCCCCTAGATCGAGCGCTGTAGTTAGATGGCGATCTTCGTGAAGCTAATTTTGAATCAAATTTGGTTTTAAACCTCCACCATTCGATCTTCACCGCAATCTACGTAGCCATCTAATCATGAAATTACTGTTCTCATGGATCGCATGGATCGGCTGCACCACACACCGCAACGAATCAGTGCCTCTATCGCCGACTGAAAAGTCCAAAATGCCTTATGAGCCATAATAGATTTTCTGTAAACCTTGTAAGGATTTAGGATGATCTTCTTCTTCTCTATCACGTCTCCAAAAATTAGATCTGGATCTGATCTGGAGGATCTTCAAAACACCTTTCGAAGATCAGCAGTTGTCCTTTGTAGCAGCGCAGCCTTCTAGCTTTCAGTCGCCTTTCTCTCATCTGGATTGCACCAACCAAGAATGATCGATCATCTAAATCATTCTAATTGCTCTCAAAATCCATCAGTGACACCTAGCAATATATGGTGGCAACCCATCAGAGCTGAATGCGAATCTCTTGGTGCAGCTATCTGTGTGATTAAGTTCTTCTATCTTGAGCTCCGATCAGATTAGGGTTAAGGTGAACTCGTCAAACCCTAGTCTCTGTCATATGATATAATCATTCGATTCAAGTTCGATGTGAAAACCTAAATAGAAACTCTTTCTATTATTTCACTCTACCATGGCCATGGGCTTCTAGACTTGATTCTCATGATCATCATAGGGCTGCTCCTCTACCATCGAGGTAGATAGATTCCATCTTGAGCGATCTAGTTTCTACAATGAACATGCTATAGCCAACATACACCTCAGAATTTTGTATGACTAGGAGATCGAGTTATGGTGTAGTCAAACTATAACATCCTCAAGGTGAACTGCCGATGCACCTCAGATCAAAGAATCAGACATACCACTGCAGCATCGAGTCAGTCATTGACGAGAAGGTAGACTTTCTAATGACTACTCGAGGTGGTCACGCTCAGTATCCTCGTTCTCTAACGAGTATCTATACTTTTGCTTCAATGTCTCCATACCATAGATTGAAGACTCATCTACTAAAGAGAAGCGATTGTACACCAACCTTCCAGATCAATCACCCTCCTCGTGATGATCCTATGGTCGGAAGCATTTTATGAGTTAATAATGATTATTCATGTCTTAAATTTTCAACTCTTGAAAATATGAATTGTCATTACCATTAACTCAAAGGATGTATCACAGATACTAAATATACATATGTGATAGAAAATAATTCATTTTATTGATTTTAGTTAAAATTATAATTTTATCCCTAGAAGTATATTACAAGTGTTAGCCAATTCTGACTTCTAGGACACATATATCTAACAATTATATTTATAAGATTATAATAAATTATTATAATATACTATATCATATTATTATAATATACTATAATAATATATTATGATAATTATTGGTGTAGAATTTGGTTGACGTCTGATCGAACTAGAGTCGAGGAAAATGAGGTCGCCGTCGACAACCTGCAAAATAAAGTTTCATCTGGAGTCAGTGGTGGTGGCTCCGACAGGATCCTCCGACGATCAAGTCAGCTCTTCTGGCCAATAGAAATGGAGTGTTCAGGAAAGAGTTTGGCAGAGTTTTGGGAAGGAGAAGAAAGCTTAGCAAAAACGTATATGGAGGATCCCTTTTTATAGACGAAGCTTGTTGTAACTGTCCGATAGTAGGGTGGTCTGTAGTAGACTGATAAATGACAGTCGTACCCATCCTGATAAATGCCAATCGTAATCATCTTGATAAATGACAATCGTAACTATTTTGATAAATGATAATTATAATCATTCAGTAGTGAGATCGTCTGTAGGAATCCGTCTGAAAAAAAAAATTGGAAGAAATTCGACTCTTAGAGAAATTCGACTGTTGGAAGAATTCGGAAGGAGTTCAGCTCCTGAAGAAATTTGATCACTGGAGGAGTTTGGCTCCTAAAAAAATTTGACTGCTGGAGTAATTCGGAAGAAGTTTGGCGCTTGGAGAAATTCGACTGCTGGAGGAGTTCAGAAGGAGTTCGGCTTCTAAAGAAATTCGACTGCTGAAAGAGTTTGGCTCTTGGAGAAATCCAATTGCTAGAGTAATTTGAAGGAGTTCAGCTCATGGAGAAATTCGACTGCTGGAGTAATTCGGAAGGAGTTCGACTTCTGAAAAAATCCGACTGTTGAGGAGTTTGGCTCCCAAAAAATCTGACTGCTGGAGTAAGTCAGAAGGAGTTCAGCTCCTGAAGAAATTTGACTGCTGAAGAAGTTTAGAAGAAGTTCGGTTCTTAGAGAAATCCAACTACTGGAGAAGTTTGGCTCCTAGAGAAATTCAACTGCTAGAGTAATTCGAAAAGAGTTCAAGCTCCTAAAGAAATTCGACTGCAGAAGAGGTTCGAAAGGAGTTTGGTTCCTAAAGAAATCTGACTGCTGAAGGAGTTCGAAAGAAGTTCGATTCCTAGAGAAATTTAGCTGCTGGAAGAGTTCAGAAGGAGTTCGGCTTTTAGAGAAATCCGACTGCTGAAGGAGTTCGGCTCCTAGAAAAATCCGACTGCTGGAGTAATCTAGAAGGAGTTTAGCTCCTGGAGAAATCTAACTGCTGGAGTAATTCGGAAGGAGTTCGGCTCTTGGAGAAATCCGACTGCTGGAGGAGTTTGGAAGGAGTTCGGTTCCTGAAAAAATTTGATTGAAAGAGGAGTTTGATAGGAGTTCGGCTGCTGGAGGGAGTCCGGGTGCTTAAAGAAGTTCAGCTGAGGTTCAGCCACTGGAGTGAGTCTGGGATAGGTTTGACCATTGGAGGAGAATTTTCGATCGAAGCTCTTCCGAGATTATCGGTTGCATTAGGCTAAACATCAGATTGAACTTCGAAAGGAGAGGGGTTTATCTCCAACAATAGTCCCCCCACTTTCAAGTTCGAAACTCGAAGAAAGGGAGTACAAAAAAGACAACTGTCGAAGTTTCTTTTCAGGCTCTGCATCCGTTGGGGTTGAAGCTCGAGGAAGACCTTATCTCCAGCCGAGGTTGACATCGAAGTTGAAGCTCGGAGGAGATCTTATCTCCAGGCGAGGTTGAAGTTAAAGTTGAGGCTCGTAGGAGATCTTGCCTCCAACTGAGATTATCGTTGAAGGAAAGCTTGGAAAAGATTTTGTCTCTAGTCGAGGTTGAAGGAGATCTTATCTTCTATTGTTGTCGGGCACACTGGGGCCTTTCCTCTCATTCCATCTAAAATGAATGAGGTATTCGATTTTGCTCACGTTAGGACGAGGTTCTCCTCCTATTTCTAATAGGTTATGGTGGCACATAAGAGCCGTTGTAAGGGCCTCTCCCCCATCTCATCTAAAAATAAATGAGGCCTTCGACCTTGCTCACATTAGGACGAGGTTCACCTCCTATTCCTAACGGGCTGTGGGGACACATAAGGGCCTCTCCCCCATCTCATCTAAAATAAACGAGGCCTTCGACTTTGCTCACGTTAAGTCGAGGTTCTCCTCCTATTTCTAACGAATTGTGGGGACACATAAGGGCCATTGTAAGTGTTAGATATATGTGCCCTAGAAGCCAGAATTGGCTGACACTTGTAATACACTTCTAGGGGCAAAATTGTAATTTTGACTATAATTAATGAAATGGGTTATTTTCTATCACACATGTGTATTTAGTGTCTGTGATACATCCTTTGAGTTAATGGTAATGATAATTCATATTTTCAAGAGTTGAAAATTTAAGACATGAATAATCATTATTAACTCATAAACAGCTCCCGACCATAGGATCATCATGAGGATGGTGATTGATCCGAAAGGTTGGTGTATGATCGCTTCTCTTTAGTAGATGAGTCTTGAGTCTACGGTGTGGAGACACCAGAGCGAGAGTACAGGTACTCGTTAGAGAACGAGGCACTGAGCGTGACCACCTCGAGTAGTCATTAGGGAGTCTACCTTTCATCAATGACTGACTCGATGCTGCAAGTAGTGTGTCTGATTCTTTGACCTGAGATGCATCGGCAGTTCACCTTGAGGGTGTTATAGTTTGACTACACCATTACTCGGTCTCCTAGCCATATGGAACCCTGAGGTGTATGTTGGCTGTGACATGTTCATTGTAGGAACTGGATTGCATCAAGATGGGATCTATCTACCTCGGTGGTAGAGGAGTAGCCTTATGATGATCATGAGAATCAAGTCCAGAAATCATGGCCATGGTAGAGTGAAATAATAGAAAGAGTTTCTATTTAGATTTTCACATTGGACTCGAATCGAATGATTACATCATATGACAGAGACTAGGGTTTGACGAGTTCACCTTACCCTAATCTGATCGGGGCTCAAGATAGAAGAACTGAATCACACAGGTAGCTGCACCAAGAGGTTCGCATTCAGCTCTGATGGGTTGCCACCATATACTGCTAGGTGTCACTGGTGGATTTTGGGAGCAATTAGAATGATTTAGATGATCGATCATTCTAGCTGTTCGAATCAGAAGAGTTCTGATCCATCGAAAGGAGTTTCGATGATGTCTATGATAGAGATCATGACATATCCCATTATCATACAGAACTGAACCTAACTGGGTCACACAAACAAGGGTTTGAATCTGGTGATCATCAATTGAACTGATCTAGTTCAATTGATCTGAATGAGATTCAATTAGGTTCAAGAAAATCGTGCTAGCACTCGATTGAACCTAACGTTCTTCTTTTACTATCATAAATAAGTTGTCCTGACTGAGCCAAAGGAGTTTGTGCTCAATCAGAGGCCTTCATATGGTCTGACTGGAGGTTGTCCAAGTCAGAATAGGTTGTCTTATTTGTAAGACATTACCTGCCATTTTTGGTCACCTACCATTTCTTATCTTTGACTTTGGTCAAAAGTCTACCGTTGACTGGTCAAAACGTTGACCATTGACCCTTTGACTTTTGACCACATGTCATGCACCTATTGGAGAGCTGGTGGGGCCTGTCCCCCTGCCAGAACCTGGCAAGGAGAAGGGCGCACGCCAAGGGTGGCGTGAGCCCAAGTAGGAGGCGCCTAGGAGTCCTTGTTGGACAAGGACTCCACCTCCCTTTGGATTCCAATCAGAGTCCTACTAAGAATCCAGTTTGACTGGTCTTAGGCGCCCTCTAAGGAGGAATCCAGGGTCTCTATTCCAACCAATCAGATTTAGATCTGATTTCACAAAGGGTTGTGATTGGTTGAGAGGAAGAGAGTTGGATCACAAGAGGTCTATAAATAAGACCCTGCGCCCAACCTAATCAAAAGTCTTATTGAATGAGATTTCCCATGCCCAAGGCTGCCTCTCCCCTCCTTCTCCACGCCATAGTCTCTTCTCCCCTTTCTCTCCACGTCCAAAAGTGTTTTGGATTAGTTTGGTGCGATTCAGATCAAGAAAAGGCGATCAAAAGCAAGAAGGTTGCGCTGCTGCAAAAGGACGACTGCAGATCTTCAAAAGAGTTTTGAAGATCCTCCAGATCAGATCCAGATTTGATTTTTGGAGTGTGATAGAGAAAGAAGAGGATCTCCAGATCCAACCGAGTGGATATCGGTAGAGGCAGGCGCTTGCGTGGCTAAGATCCAGAACCTTCCGCTGCAATCAGGATCATCTACAGGAATAAAGGATTACCCAAATCAGGTAAATTGAATTTGATTTAATTTATTTGTTTTATTTTATTTATTAAAATAATAAGAATCAGATCTAAAATATATCAAGATCTGATTAAGGTCAAGAGAAAATTTTTGAAATATATCTCTTGATCTAATCAGATCTGGTCAAACCTGGACCGGAAAATCAGGATTTCCCTTCAACTGGTAATCAGAGCCATGGTCTAAATTGTTTAGATCTTATTTTAATTTTATTTTAATTAAAAATAATATGATTTTAGATGTCACATGAGATGTGATCAGATCTGAAATCAGAAAAATTAAAATTAAATGATTTGGATCTAAGATTAAGAAGATATGCATGACTAGTTCTAGAATAGAATAGTTCTATAGAATAGTTTTGCATGTCTTTGATTAATCTGATTAAATCATATTTTAGATCTCTTATTTACTATTTTCTGATATTATAATGTTTATAATAACATCTGATAAACAGCAAATAAAAATTATTTAATTTAAATATCATATGAGATATGATAGATGCATGACTAGACTAATTGTAGAATAGTTCTACATAATTATCTAGATTAGAATTTATTTTGATTAGATCAATTAAAATCTAATTTTTTAGAATTATTAGTAGAATATTTTAGATCTGAAAATATGCATGAATTGATACATGAGATGTATGCAAATATGCCATGATTAGATCTACTTTAAATATGAGATATATGATATAGATCTATATATATTTTGTAGTATTGAAATGTTTCCTGATTAAGCGTTCCTCTGGCCATCCGGTCATAAGAACGAAAAGGGTTTAAAGGCCCTCTCTTCCCATCGATGGGGTGTTTCTTATGACGTGTAGGGGTGCTGCGTGTTCGTCCTTAATCAGAAATTCAAAAACTTACTTTCTGCAAAACCCTAGATCCTGAAACCCATAGGATTTATTGTGCATATTTTGTTTATGAACCCAACTTAATTAAGAATTAAGTTTAGAAATATTAATTAGGTCTAAAATTGAAGATTTCAGAATCTAAGACATATTCATAATACTGGGTTCGGGCTTGGGTAGCTCAATTAGGTCTGAGCGGTTGATCAAACCGAATCAAGAGTTGGTTAGATGGGATCAACAATGCTTAAATTGACCAGCCTAATAGGATTAAGTCTGGGTCAAGATCGAGTCACGATCAAGCAAGACCTAATTAGGCTCAGAGGTTAGAGTATGGATTATAGGCTAACCCAATTGGTTCTGACTCAACAATTTGGTGTCTAAGGTAAGTTTGGCACAGACGACCGACTGGTTTTTAATTGGAAGCTACTCGACCTGAATGCGTTCTTGTGCGAGTTAACGGCATATTCCTTTTATCGGTCTCACTTATCTGGCCATATCTGTTGACACAGTTCTGATCTGAGGTGGTCAATAATCCGAGCTAACCCATGCCACTAGGTTAGTCATAATTGTTATGACTAAGCCAAGTCTAGTTTAATGAGACCTGAATCAATTCTTCCTAAGAAAAGAATTAAGTCCGAGGTCTTCCACCATTGTAGACGTGCGGGCCCTTCCCGGGGTTGATTGTTCTCGGCTGGATACAGTGGCTCAGTTGCATCGAGAATACGCAACCATGTCTATTAGGCATTGGATGCTATGGGCTGGAGGATGAGTTGGGCTCAATATTCCGGATACGGTGAGAATGCCAATTAGGAACCCAGTCTATGCAAATGGTGGGTCGACTTAACTAAGGAGTGGATCAATATCCGGATACGGTGAGATCCATGAATTAGAGACCAAGTTTGGGTGCAACCATGATAGAGAATCATTGAACAAGAGTTGTTCACTCATTGGCTAACCCATCACCAAAAACTGTTAGGTGAGTGATGAGTCAGTTGGTGAGACCGCACCACCCACTAGAAATCATCAATCGCGGAGATTTTCGCATCTCTGCAGAGGAGTGTAGGGATCCGAGAAAATATGGGAGCTAATTTTTTAAAAATAAAATCCTAATAAATTGGTCAAGTCAATTACAGATCATAACTAGAACTTTGACTCTCTACAGAAAAAAAATTCTCGTCCAACCCACTGAGCAACGTATCCTGGACACCCATAGACTGATGGACCCAATAATACAGAGATTGACGTTGAACTTTAAAATTAATTTTGGGTTTCTGAAGAAGTTGAGCTCATATATTGGAAACCAAGGATCTCCCTATCTTAAGTACATCGTTAATCGTCTGCCTGAAGGACCAGTGAGAGCATCTC
>QRFJ01000008.1:4012349-4024849 GCA_006176705.1 Cocos nucifera
AGGACTGAAGTTGCCAATTTAGAGAGGAGGTCGGCTCTCATATTTTCTGCCCTCGAAATCTATCGAATACCAAAACTGCCAAAGGTTGGAGTCAAATCCTTTACTTTCTCAAAGCATTTCATCATACTTTCTTCTCGTGCTTTATAATTGCTACTAATTTATTCAACCATTAATTGAAAATCACTATAGACTTGAAGCTGATCTACTTTTAATTTTTTTGCTATTTTTAACCCAACAATCAGCGCTTCATATTCAGCCCCATTATTAGTTCCAGAAAATTCAAAGCATAGCGTGTACTTGATGATGACTCCCTCGAGATTGACTAAAACTAACCCCGCACCTGCTCTAGTGGAGTTGGATGAACCATCCACGTAAAGGATCCAAAAATCTTTAG
The DNA here is from genome assembly GCA_006176705.1 of Cocos nucifera. Classification (NCBI taxonomy): domain Eukaryota; kingdom Viridiplantae; phylum Streptophyta; class Magnoliopsida; order Arecales; family Arecaceae; genus Cocos; species Cocos nucifera. Next base: position 4,012,744 of record QRFJ01000008.1, read on the forward strand.
AAAGGTCGGCACTTTCTTCGGAGAGGCTCGACTGCAACTACGGGATGTCGGTCTCGTTCTGCTCAAGCTTAGCTTCATCTAGAATGGTACATTCAACTATAAAATCGGTCAGTGCTTGAGCCTTGATTGTTGGTCGAGGTCGGTAGTTGATGTCAAACTTTATTAATTCAATGGCCCATTTTGCAAATCTTCCAGAAGCATCCGTTTAATGAAGAATTATTCTGATCGGCTGATCAGTAAGAAGCATTATAGCATATCCCTGAAAGTAAGGTCGAAGTCTTCTTACTGCAATCAGAAGAGTATAAGTTAATTTTTTTTAACTTTGTATATCTAGTCTTGGCATCTCTTAGAATCTGACTTATCTAGTAGACTGATCACTATATTTTCACCTCTTCTTTGATCAGGACCGCCGCCAGTGCCATAGAAAAGATCGCGAGATAGACAAACAGCTCCTCTCCATATTCGAGTTTGGCTAGTAGGAAGGCGAACTGAGGTAGTTCTTGAGCTCGTCGAATGCCTTTTGGCATTCTTGAGTCCAGCAAAAATCTTTCGACTTTTTGAGAATTTAGAAAAAGGGCATGCAACATTCGATCGATCTAGAGACGAAATGATTTAAAGATGCCACCTTCCCGGTCAGGTGCTGAACTTTCTTAATAGACTTTGGAGCGGTCACTTTTTGGATAGCTCAAATTTTTTTCGAGTTGGTTCCGATCCCTCATCTTGAGACCATGAATCCCAAAAATTTTTCTAAGGCTACTCCAAAGGCGCACTTGATTGGATTCAGCTTCATCTTATATTTTTTGAGTGTATCGAAAGCCTCTTCAAGGTCGGTGATATGATTGACAGTCTTTCAACTTTTGACCAGCATGTCATCAACGTAAACCTCCATATTACGGTCGATCTGCTCCTTGAAGATTTTATTGATCAAGTGCTGATAAGTCGCACCTACATTTTTAAGCCCGAATGGCATGATCCTGTAGCAGTAAAGACCATGATTAATAATAAAAGCAGTCTTCTCCTCGTCCTCCAGTGCCATCCGAATTTGATTGTAGCCAGAGAAGCCGTCCATAAAGGTGAGAAGCTCATAGCCTGAAGTTGCATTTATCAGTTGATCAATTCTAGGCAAAGGATAGCTATCTTTTGGATAGATCTTGTTTAACTACTTAAAGTCGATGCATATCCTTCATTTGTCATTGGCTTTCTTGACCAGAACCACATTAGAAATTTAAGTCGGATAGCTGACTTTTTGGATAAATTCGGCATTGAGAAGCTTATCGACTTTTTCTACTATTATCTTCTGTCTTTCTGATGCATGGCCTCGAACTCTTTTTTTCACTGATCGATATTTGAGGTCAATGGCCAGCCGATGTTCCATAACCTCAGCGTTGATCCCAGGCATATCTATCGAAACTCAGGTGAAGACGTCGGCATTCCTCCGTAAGAAGGCGATGAGCTACTTTCGAACTTCATCTTTCAGATTGGAGCCAATTTGCACCATATGCTCCATGTTTTCGTCATTTAGGGGGATGGTCACAAGATCTTCTAAGGGCTCACCCCATTCTTCAGCAAAGTTATCATGAACATCTAGCCCATCAACAGAACAAGGGTCGGACTATGCTTTCTTTCGCAGGATGATTGAGCAGCAGTGTCTTATTAAAGCTTAATCTTTTTAGACCTCTCTAATTTCATAACTTATTGGAAACTTCATCTTCAAATAATAAGTGGATACCACTGTCTGAAGTGCATTTAAACCAAATCGATCGAGAATTATATTATAAATTGAGAAAACCTTTACTACCAGAAAATCTACCTGCACTCTAGATTATTTTGGATATTGCTCGGCAGTCACAGCTAGAGTTATTACACCTTCAACTGGTACTGCAGCGCCAGCAAAGCCTACTAGAGAAAAGTTTATTGATCCCAGCTGACTATTAGATTTTGATATTTTGGAGAAAGCATCATAGAATAAGACGTCAGCTGAACTTTCATTATCAACTATAACATGACGTACATCATAGTCTGCTATATTTAAAAAGACTACAACCACATCATTGTACGAAAATTATACTTCCTGTGCATCTTCCTCAGTGAAAGTTATGGGTTCTTTAGTCCTCCATCTTTTCATCGATCCCCTAGATCTGTTAGCCTCTTCTTATCGAAGTCTCCTAGAGATAGTGTTGATAATGCCGAGAGGCGGCCGATCTTCTCTTACTTTAAGCCGATGTCTGAGGAATCAATCCAGCCGACCTCTCCTGATGAGCTTCTCAATCTTGTCTTAGAGCTGAATGCATTCTTCAGTATCGTAGCTATGGTCACAATGGTAGAGATAGTATTTGTTAGGATTGCGATTGCTGGGATGTGTGTGCATCCTTTCTGACTTCGATAGTTGCTCCTTGATCTCTATCAATACTTACATTTTTGGAGCATTGAGGGAGGCTTAGTTGTGAAACCTTCTGGAGGGAGAACTTCATCATGCTCTTCTATCGGAGCTTCTTTGATGGCGAGCTTGAGAAGAAGTTCGGACTTGCTTGCGCTCGGAGGGGATTCATGAGCACGGTCGAACTTCATTCGGTCCACTATCAATTATGAATTTATTAAATTCATCCATCTATCGCTCTTCTGTGGCTTTCTCATCCTTCAATTTGAAGGTTTTTCCTGCTCTAGTATATCCTTCAGTCCGAGCTAGCAGATCGACAAAGTTTCTGGGATACTTCTTCTCCAAGGAGAATAATAAATCATTTTTCTAAAGGTCGCCCTTGAGTGTGGCCATTGCAATAGACTGATTCAGATTTCGAACCTCTAATACAGCAGCATTAAACCAGGTGACATAAGCCCGGATAGATTTTTCTTCCTTCTGCTTGGTATGCATTAAAAAATTCTAACCTCGGTGCGAACGTCGGCTGCTGACGAAGTGAGCCATAAATTGATGGCTCATCTGATCAAATGAGAAGTTCGTACCTAGCTTCAATGCCGAGTATCAGTTTTTTACTGTTTTCTTTAAGATGGATGAAAAAGCTCGGCATAAGATAGCATCTAGTGCATCATGGAGCAGTATCATAATCCAAAAGGTCTCAAGGTGATCGACTGAATCAGAGATTTCATCGTAGCTTTCAAATTGAAAAAGTTTAAAGTTCGACGAAACGGGCTCTTACATAATCCTCTGAGAAAAAGAAAGGTCGGTGCAAATATTATTATTGTGTGTGGAGGAAGTATGATGGAGCTCTTCGATCCATCGACTCATTTTTTGGAGCCTTTGATTGAAGAGATCTTCATAATCGTTGATCTCTAAAATTTTTTGGTGGGATGGGGGCAAAGCTAACCCTGGGGTCAAATCATGATTCGAGCAATGACTCTTCACCCTCTGTTTTTTCTTTTCGGAGGTCATCGGTTGGCTAACCCGAATCGATCATTCTTCGATCGGATCATGGGGCTCCGAAAAAGTCTGCTCCAATCGACTTTATGTCGAAACCTATCGATGTATGGCCTACATCGCCTCCGTGAGATCGCGAACTTATTGGACCAGCAAGTTGAACTGCTCCACATCCACCATGGCTGCAGGTTGAGCTTAAGTTATCGAAACTAGAGCAAAAATGGATATATCTAAACGAGATCTGACTGTAGAGGTCGTTGATCGCTGGATCAAAACTTTTCTGAGAGGTATTTTTTTTGGAAAGAACTTTAGAGAGAAAGAAGGAAGATCACTATTGAGCACTCCTTTAAGATCAAGGGAACCTCAGAAACAGAGAGCCCTTCCTCTAGTGCCAATTTTATTGGTATAGAATTTGATTGACGTTGGATCGAGCTAGAGTCGAGAATGACGAGGTCACCGTCGATGACCTACAAAATAAAGTTCTGTCCGAAGTCGGTGATGGTGGCTCCAACAGGATCCTTCGATGATTAAGTCAACTCTTCTGGCCAATAAAAATGGAGTGCTCAAGAAAGAATTCGGTAGAATTTTGAAAAGAAAAAGAGAGCTTAGAAAAAATATATCTTGAGAATTTTTTTTTATAGATGGAGCTTGTTGTAACTATCCGATAGTAGGATTGTTTGTAGCAAACTGATAAATGACAGTCGTAACCATCCTGATAAATAACAGTCATAATCGTCCTAATAAATATCAATCATAATCATTCTGATAAATGATAATCGTAACTATCCTGATAAATGATAATTATAATCGTTCAATAGTGGGATCGCCTATAGAAATCCATTTGAAGAAAAAGTTTGAAAGAAGTTCAACTACTGTAGAAATCCGACTGAAGGAGAAGTTCGAAAAGAGTTTGGCTTCTAAAAAAATTCAATTGCTGGAGGAGTTCGAAAGAAGTTTGACTCCTGAAGAAATCTGACTGCTGGAGAAGTTTGGCTCCTAAAAAAATTCGACTGCTGGAGTAATCCGGAAGGAGTTCGGCTCCTGAAGAAATCCGACTGCTGGAGAAGTTCGAAAGAAGTTCGACTCCTTAAGAAATTCGACTATTGGAGAAGTTCGGCTTCTGAAGAAATTCGACTGCTAAAGTAATTCAAAAAAAGTTCAGCTCCTAGAGAAATTTGACTGTTGGAGTAATTCGAAAGGAGTTTGGCTTCTGGAGAAATCTGACTGCTGGCGGAGTTCGGAAGGAGTTCAGTTCCTAGAATAATTCAAACTATTGGAGGAGTTCGGCTACTGAAGAAATTCGACTGCTGGAGTAATCCGAAAGGAGTTTGGCTCCTAAAAAAATTTGACTGCTGGTGGGGTTCGGTAGGAGTTTGATTTATGAAGAAATCTGACTGCTGGAGGAGTTCAGCTCTTGAAGAAATTCGACTACTGGAGGAGTTCAGAAGGAGTTCGACTTTCAAAAAAATTCGACTGCTAGAGGAGTTTGGCTCCTGAAGAAATTCGACTGTTGGAGTAATCCAGAAGGGGTTCAGCTACTGAAGAAATCCGACTGCTGGAGTAATCTGGAAGAGTTCGGCTTCTGAAGAAATTCGACTGCTGGAGGAGTTCGAAAGGAGTTTGATTTTTGAAGAAATTCGACTGCTGGAGGAGTTCGGAAGGAGTTTTGATTTTTGAAGAAATCCGACTGAAGAAGTTTGGCTCCTGAAAAAATTTGACTGCTGGAGTAATCTAAAAGAAGTTTGGCTCCTAAAGAAATTCGATTGGTGGAGGAGTTCGAAAGAAGTTCAGTTCCTGAAGAAATTCAACTATTGGAGAAGTTCGGAAGGAGTTCGATTTCTGAAAAAATCTGACTGCTGGAGAAGTTCGGAAGGACTTCGGCTCCTGAAGAAATTCGACTATTAGAGGAGTTCGGCTCTTGAAGAAATTCGACTGCTGGAGTAATCTGAAAAGAGTTCAACTCCTAGAGAAATTCGATTGCTGGAATAATTCGGAAGGAGTTCGACTCCTAAAAAAATTCGACTACTTGAGGAGTTCGATTTCTGATGAAATCTGATTGCTATAGGAGTTCGAAAGGAGTTTGGCTTCTAAAGAAATCCGAATGAAGGAGGAGTTTGGTAGAAGTTTGACCGCTGGAGGAAGTCTGGATGCTTAAAGAAGTTCGGCTAGGGTTCGGCCACTAGAGTGAGTCCGGGATAGGTTCGATCACTGGAAAAGAATTTTCGATCGAAGCTCTTCTGAGATTATCGGTTGCATTAGGCTAAGCATCGGATTGGACTTCGATGGAAGCAAAATTTATCCCCAACAATAATATAATACTATAATAATATATTATTATATATTATAATATATATATTATATTATATTAATAAAAGATATTAACATAATATAATATAATATAATAATATATTATATAATACTATAATAATATAATATATTAATATTAAATATTAATATAATATTATATACTATATTATAATATAATATAATAATACTATATTATTAAATATTATAATATATTATTATAATATAATATATTATAATATGATATAAAATATTATAATATAATATTATAATAAATTATTATAATATGCTATATTATATTATTATAATATATTATGATAATATAATACTATAATAATAATAATATAATAACATATTATCATATATAATAGTATATATTATATTATATTAATATAAGATATTAATATAACATAATATAATATAATATTTATATAATAAAGGATATTATGGGAAATATGGGTATATCTTAGTAACTTACCCAGAAAACTAGTAATATAAAAGAACATGGATAATAGATTTTTAAATTATTTTCTCATATATAAAATAATATAAATAAATTATTTTTTTGTCTAAATGTTACCTAGGAAAAATTTATCCAGAAAAATATAGATTCTTGGATAAGTCTTTTATCCTCAAAAGAACAGACCTTTATGTCATGTTCGGGTTGTCACCGACCTCACCAATAAACGGACCTTAGCACAACTATAGACGATATCGGGTTTATACTGTTTTGACTATCAATGCCCTAAGCCAAGACCAATTGTGATCGACATTCATATTGTCAGCATCACTTCAAGGTGAGCTAAGCTAAAAACCATCCTGCCAATATAATATTCGACTAAGTGTCGAGAGAAATTTATTACTCTCTGACTATGATACAACTATCATCCAGCTAGGCTATATATAGCTATATTCCAGCTATACTATAATCAATTTTCATATATATGGGCTAACAATCCATAGACCATAGCTACCACTAAATTGGCAAGTTCGTTATAATAAACTAATGGTCTAACAAATTTAAAATAGTCTAAATGGCTTTAACAATTTTTTTCTATTAATAGAGGAACATGTTACCTTTTCCAAGATAAACATAATATTCATAGAGTCAATATTCTACTGAAATCTATTTTTAATTTTTTTACTTAAAAAAAATCAAATTTCAACTTTCTCCATCAAAATCCTTTTTTCTTATCTTCTAGTATTTTTATTTCCACTATCATTCTCAAGACCCTAGCTAGTTTAGATATCGGAGAATCCTAAATCAGAGGGCACCCCATCAGCTCTTGAAACTTCTTTGCAAATCAAATCATGATCTATATCAATTTGATCCAAACTCGTTCTCCAGCATGCACTTATTTTAATTTTTGGAGCCGCAATGGACTGCATCATGGTTAGAAGTGGAAAATAAAAATAAAAAAAATATATTGTTATGAGGTGTGTAATATAGCACACCAATCATATTATACTGAATCAATAATATATGGAGTCATTATAATATGCTAAAAGATATATATATATATATATAAAGGATCCTGATATGACATAAATAGCTTCTAATTTATAAGAAAATAGTTTTAAATTGTATCTTTTATGCTATGAGATAGTTAATTTTCTTTAACCATATATCATATCTTACATCATTTTTAAAATATTTTAAATTATATTTATCTATTTATATAGATCTCGATATGATTATTTTATGATTTAATAATTTATTTTAGAAAGAGTTAAAAAAAATATTCTAGTCCGAAAATGAGAAAATGATTATGGATGTGAAAAAATGATTATATTTTTTTGTGATATTAATTATTAGATTATATCTTATATAATTTTTAAAATATTTTAAATTATATTTATTTCAAAATCATCGATCCAACAGTTTATAACCGAAAGAAAAAAAAAATCGTTTTTCCGCGCGAAAGATGCAGCAGGAGCCCGAAAAATTTGCGATAAGATTCGCCTCTACGACGGCACCTAAATCTTCGGCATCTTGGTAGCACGTCTCCGGCCGTGCAGTCCTTGCCACAGTGAGACGTTGTGAACTGACGCGGCGCCCTTTTCACAACTTTAGCGTGCCGGGCGCTGGATACAGCCAATTACGTACCCTTTAATTGCCACAACGACACACCCTAGCTGACCCTATGGTCTCACACACACCTCAGTGAGTTCTCCAGGCGAGTGGGTGTATTAATAAATGCACCATGGCAGATGGAATTAACGATACAACCGGTACGGGAGCTAGGCTCGTGGAAGACATGGTCACGAGGGGGATGCATTCCCCCTTAAATGAGGTCTTTGGGGTGGCATTAATTGACCGTACAGGAGGGCAGGTATCTTCTTATCTCTCGTTTTCTTTAATCAGGCCGTGCAAGTGGGTACCAAGTAGCTCGGCAAGGGAGCTACACCGTTGATGGTGCAGCTCCACCGATGATGATCGGCTCTCATACGAAATCAAAATATAATATTTATTTTTCTTTTTTTTTTTTACATCAGTCAATCATTGTCGCTGGTGTTCATCGAGCTACGGCTCGGCAATTCAGGATAAATGGATAATGATCTCCTACAAATATATGCATGCACTATAGATAAAATTATATGAAACATGAAAATATAATTTTTATATATTTAATTGATCATAAAAAATGACCTAAAAAAATATATTTTTTAGAATAATTTATATTTGATAAAGTATTTATTTTTCAGAAAAAATATAAAATATATATAATATTCTTAATAAAATCATATATATATAATCACATGTATAAATTTAATAATTATTTTTAAAAATTTTTATTTTAAAATATTATATTATTAAAATATAAAAAATAGATATTAAAAAATTTACTGGGATGAGTTTTTAGAGTACTAACGAATTAAATGCAGATACCTTCTTCGTTTTAAAGGCTAATTTTGTGTTAAATTAATAAAAAAATAAATATTGCATGCTTGGAGGAAACATCGTGTTAAATTAATAAAAAAATAAATATTGCATGCTTGGAGGAAACATCACAAGCTCCAAATTGTGCTCACACGTATCTTCCTTTTTTGTTTTTTCTTTTTTTTTTAATTACACATGCAACCCGCGTCGGTTGCATCCTCACCATCACGTGACATAGTAGATAACGATTGCCACAAGATCTTTTCAAGCTGAATTAAAATATATATAAAAAAGTATTCTCTCTCTCTAAAGCTAGTAATTTATGATCGACCATTAATCGGATCATTGAATGATTCGTGTCAAGGAGATTTAGATTTAACATAAACAGTTCAATCCACCTAGATTTATTTATTAAATAAATTATATTTAAATTTAAATATTTAATTTACTTAATTATATATTTATATATATATATATATATCAAAATAAAGTCTTCTACGTTGATGGATCTTTTATCTGATATTTATCTTCATAATATTTTATCATCTATCGTATGTATATGTTAAAATAGAGGCTTCTACATTAACAAACAACATATTTATCTTCATAATATTTTATCACATATCATAGCAATTTTTTCATCTTGATACGAAAAAATTTTGAAGCATTCATTTATAAAATATTGGAATCATTTTCTACAGCATTAACTCCTCTTTAAAGCTATAGTAATCCATTTTCTCGAACTATGAAACTGACTCTCTCTCTCTCTCCTTATGGTACATTCTCTCTCCTTTTCTAATACAAATAAAATATCTCTTTTTTCTTTATAAGCTAGCTAACAACAAGCCATCAATCCAATGGCGAGTGTTCACATCAAAACAAGCCTGCTATAAATTTTTCTTGTTCTTGACTGCTAGAATCGTTTGCTCTATGTTTGGTTGGGGTTCTATAAAAAAAAAATGGATGAGATTGAAAAGATGAATAGCTTCTATTTACTATTTAGTTCAAAAAATTATAAGAAGAATAAATGAAAAAGAAGGATCATCTATCCATCTTAAAACCATCAATATGGATCCTCTCAAGTTGAAAAGATGAAAGAAAGAATAGATGAAGCATTGATGAATAGATTTTTGCATTGATAAAATTATTCTTCATTAAATTTTTAATAAAATTATAATATTTTTTACTTTTTCATTCATATTATTTAATTATATTTTTATATATATTATTAATCATATATTATTAAATTTTATTTCTAATTATTTTAATTTTAATATATTATTTTAATCACTATAATTAAATAATTAAAATTATCTTCTATTTTTTATTTTTATTTACTATTTTTAATTAACTATTTATATAATATTAATTAATTATTAAACTAAATTATAAATTAACTAGTTATTTATATAAATAATATATCATTAATTCATTAATAATTTATTTATATAATTATTTATTAAATTAAATTAAAATTAAAATTTATATAATTCTTATATAATTATAAATTATAATGATTATAAGTTTATATATTGTTTACTTCTTTAACATAAATAAGTGTTATAAATTGATAATAGTAATATTTTTATCAACAGGTAGTCTAATAAAAATATTATATAAATATCATCCATTCTTTCTTTTATTCTTTCTATATCAAATAGAGGAGAAAATTATTTTTATCCATCCTTTCATGTTTTATCAAATATATAAAAGGATAAAAGAATGGAGGAATCTTTAATCTTTTTTTCTCTCTCATCCACTTCCTCTTCCATCCATTCTTTCTTTTATCTATCATTCGTATCAAATAGAGGGTTAAAATCATGAGATAGAAAAGAGGAGTGAAGAGGTGGTTACTCATGAGCTCGACATGGATGAGGATGGTAAAGTTACGGACGTCCGATGAAAGTATGTTGAAAAAAACTCGATTGCTGACTTTTAATTATATAAAATCATAATCTGATCCATTTAATCTATTTAAGATCTTTCTAATCTTGATCATTTTTTACCTATTTAATTTGGACTTGCATTTGACCCGATGGATTACCACCTTTCCCTCTCTCTTTACATATATATATATATATATATATATCTTGGGGCTTCAAGTCTTTTATTATTTTCCATTGGTCAGGTGAGCCGTGGCCAAAAAGATTAAGGATTTCAACCACGAAATATTATTAAGTCTTCAATGACTTATGTTTAATAACCCTACGCATTAACTCATACTTAGGGAGCTTGTAGCTGTATATCTTTTGGTTGATTTGGCCCAGTGGTACACAGAGATGTTGCGGCATGCCATTCGTGCATCATATGTAAAACTTTTTTTCCTTCTCGACGGTGGGCTACTTTAATCTCATTCCATTAGGAAGCCAGCTGAACACAAAGCCTGTTCCAAACGCTAGATAACCTAAAATCTTGACTCAAGCCAGGGTCGGATCTTTTGTGGTGCAAATCGCTGTTTCGGATGCAACATCAGACCACCGTCCAAAGATATCGCTCGGAAGAACCCACGACACTTATTTTTGAGCATGTTCGCTGACCAAGTGAAGCTTTTGTCAAACCGAGCATGAAATCGACAAGTAGATCAGCCAAACTTCAGAAGGAAGCAAGAGACAGAGATCGATCTCACGCTCGCGACCTTGGGAGAATATGACAAGGACCTCCCTGGCTTTCAAAACCCACCACCCGCCCGCACCAAAGCTCTTCCGCGTTCCTCATATTTCTAAACCAACTCCCCTCCTTTTACTCAGGCTTTTATTTTTTAATGGTTTTTGTTACCTTCAGGTCAATGGGGGAAATCTCGAGAATCAATAGGAGAGAATTCATGAAGTCAAGCTTACTCTGGGGATGATGAACACCGGCAAGTGAATAAGTACATCCCCCCTAGGGCAGAGCAAAAATGGCGAGTGCATCCATCCAAACATTTAAATATATTTATATTTCTCCTAGCGGTTACCTCCCTTTCTTTCTTTCTCTGCTTCTCTTTAACCAATAAAAAATATGCTGGAATTTCAAACCTAGACAACTTGTCGGTATACAGAGATGTTAGGAGAGAACCCTAGCTGATCGAAGACCTTCAAGGATCAAAATTATTGAGGACTTCAAGAGAATTAAAATTAGAGCCAAGCGAATCCAAACACAAGTGAATCAAATCTTTCACTCAGCCTTGTATCAATTATGTGGTTTGACCACATCGGTTATGGGTTTGATGTGATTCGACCGCATCTATTATGTTACTTTTTTGCGCCAGATCTCAGGCCATATACCTGGTTGCCTTAATGATTAAGCTAGGGCCGAACCTGGGCTGAAACACATAACCCCGCTCCAGCTTGGCACGAAAAGTATATACCGGCTCTGATATTGATTGAGTCCAAGTCCGATTCAAACTTAACCAGGACTAGTTTGTAGCCAAACTGAAGTCAGCCTGGTTTGATGGACTATGGACTAGCCCAGACTCACTTCCAGCCCTCTGTTCAAGACCATTTAACCTGCTATATAGCATTAGTTATCGAGGGAAATATTCGTAATTGCAGCTAATTACATTTCCCTCGCTG
>QRFJ01000008.1:4032349-4034849 GCA_006176705.1 Cocos nucifera
GTCGGGCCGGGCTTCGACAGGAGCGGGATTTATCCCCAACAGTAGACCCCACTCCCGAGTTCAAAAATTTGAACGAAGGGAGTACCACAATAGGCGACTGCCGAAGCCTTCTTCCGGGCCCCGCGCTTGTCATAGTTGAAGCTCGGGAGGCCTCATCTCCAGCCAGTGTTGACGTTGAAGTTGAAGCTGAGGCTTGGGGGAGACCTCACCTCCAGCGGGACTCATTTCCAGCCAAAGTTGATGAAGCTGATGTTGAAGCTCTCTGGTCGAGGTTGACATGATAGCTTTTTCTAGCCGAGGTCGATGTTGAAGCCCCCCGGTCGAGGTCGTCGCGGGCCTTACGTCTATCCGCGGACCTTATCCCTAGCCAAAGCCGATGCGGGCGCTCGGGGGAGATCTCATTTCCAGCAGCCGAGGTTGGTGCTCGCGTTAGGATGAGGTTCTCCTCCTGTTCCCAACCGAGGCTCGATCGCTCGGGAGAGATCTTATCTCTAGCCGAGGTTGTTGCTCGCGTTAGGACGAGGTTCTCCTTCTGTTCCCAACCGAGGCTATTCGCGGTCGCTCGGGAGAGATCTTATCTCTTACGGCCGAGCTGGGTCCGGCGCGCTCGGGGAAGATCTTATCTCCTGCGCGTCGAGCCGAGCTTGCGCTCGGGGAGATCTTATCTCCTGCGAGCCGAGGTTGAAGTGCGCGCTCGGGGGAGATCTTATCTCCTGCGGCCGAGCTTCTCCTCGGGGGAGATCTTATCTCCTGCAGCCGAGGTTGGAGTGCGCGCTCGGGGGAGATCTTATCTCCTGCGGCCGAGCTTCTCTCGGGGGAGATCTTATCTCCTGTAGCCGAGGTTGGAGTGCGCGCTCGGGGGAGATCTTATCTCCTGCGGCCGAGCTTCTCTCGGGGGAGATCTTATCTCCTGCGGCCGAGGTGCGCACTCGGGGAGATCTATCTCCTACGGCCGAGGTTGTTGCTCGCGTTAGGATGAGGTTCTCCTCCTGTTCCTAACCGAAGTTGTTCACGGTCGCTCGGGAAGGTTGGAGTGCGCGCTCGGGGGAGATCTTATCTCCTGCGGTCGAGCTGCACGCTCGGGGGAGATTTTATCTCCTACGGCCGAGCTTGTTGCTCGCGTTAGGATAAGGTTCTCCTCCTGTTCCTAACCGAGGTTGTTCACGTTCGCTCGGGGAGGTTGGAGTGCGCGCTCGGGGGAGATCTTATCTCCTGCGGCTGAGCTGCGCGCTCGGGAGAGATCTTATCTCCTGCGGTCGAGCTTGTTTTCTCGCGTTAGGATAAGGTTCTCCTCCTGTTCCTTCCGAGGTTGTTCACTCGCTCGGAGAGATCTTATCTCTAGCCGAGGTTGAAGTGCGCGCTCGGGGGAGATCTTATCTCCTGCGGTCGAGCTTTCCTCGGGGATCTTATCTCCTGCGGCGAGGTGCGCGCTCGGGGGAGATCTTATCTCCTGCGGTCGAGCTTGTTACTCGCATTAGGATGAGGTTCTCCTCCTGTTCCTAACGCGGCTGTGGGGGCATATGGGGACCGTCGTCCTCACCTCTCCCCCCATCCCGTCCTTGGTGGATGGGGCCTTCGACTTTGCTCACGCTAGGACGAGGTTCTCCTCCTGTTCCTAGCCGGACTGTGGGGGCACATGAGGACCGTCGTCCTCGCCTCTCCCCCCATCCCGTCCTTTGTGGATGGGGCCTTCGACTTTGCTCACGCTAGGACGAGGTTCTCCTCCTGTTCCTAGCCGGCTGTGGGGGCACATGAGGACCGTCGTCCTCGCCTCTCCCCCCATCCCGTCCTTTGTGGACGGGGCCTTCGACTTTGCTCACGCTAGGACGAGGTTCTCCTCCTGTTCCTAACCGGCTGTGGGGGCACATGAGGACCGTCGTCCTCGCGTCCTCGGGGGAGCTCATCTAGGATGAGGTTCTCCTCCTGTTCCTAACCGAGGTTGTTCACATCGGGAGATCTTATCTCTAGACGATCGATCGGGGCTTCGAGCTTGTTGCTCGCGTTAGGACGAGGTTCTCCTCCTGTTCCTAACGCGGCGATTATTGACTGCTGCTTCCCTGTCATCGCATAGTTTTCGCATCCAGAAATAATATTATGCAGAGGGGAGAATTTTACCGAAGGAAAATCGCGGACAGCGCGTTCTCGTTTGAGGGGTCGATGGGGCGTTGTTCCTCGGAGCTCCCTCGGGCAGCAAGTCCCATCCAGACGACCTCCTCTACCTCGCGCTGGCCTCCCCGATTCGGAGCAGGCTTCGGCTGGTACTGTGTTGCTGGTAAACCCTACCAGCGGAGAACTTATCGGCTCCAAGTGGTCGTCGGGCAGGGACAATTTTTAAGGATGCATCGTAGGACAATACATCGGCCGAACTTTCGTTATCTAGCAAAATGCGGCGTACATCGTAGTCAGCGATATTTAAGGAAATTACAACTCCCCACCGTCCTTCTCGGTGAAGGCCATGGGCTCTACGATCCTCTGCTTCTTCGCTGCCCGAGATAGTGTT
>QRFJ01000008.1:4039849-4197349 GCA_006176705.1 Cocos nucifera
ACAAGGGCCCCTAAAGGGATAACATATGTCGGGATTGGGTACGTTGAAGCAAATTAAGACCACTGCCTCTGGATGAATGAGTTCCCACATGAGGGGCTAATTGACATAAGTATACCATGTGGCCGCATTATGATGTGTTATCGTCGGTAAATCTTTTATTCAAGCTCACGGAAGAAGTTTGTTAAGAGCAGTCTTGCCTGAGCTTGAGCTTAATCCAACTTCCTTTATAGTTGTTCATGCTCGGCACATTAAACGCTTGAAGAGCCGACTCATGAGTTGAAGAGTATAATGGTGCACTTTGCAACCGAAATAGATTGAAGTGGAAATCGAATGACCATATTCTCTAATACATTTAGTTCATGATTAGAATTGAAATCAAGATCCGAATGAAATTTGGGTACTAAAAGAGAGTGTGGATTGGATTTTTGAGGATTAGAGCATTCTCATTCTCCCTTCGAATCGGAATAAGAATGGAACAACTCTAATCAAATGGCTAGAATGAGAGTCGATCATTTCAATTTTCATTCCGAATCTCGACTCCCCACAACCAAAAAAAACCCTAAATATAGTTGTTTATGTAAAGAAGAGTTGTTAGACTCAACTTGTTTGTAATCCAAGCCTAATAATCTGGTCCGAGCTCGGCTTGTGTTCTAATTTAGCAATCTAGAAAGAACTGGTTTATGAACGGTGCTTTAGCTCTTAATGAACGACTCAGATCATGGGCTGCCTTAAAAGACGAGTGTCGAATGTTTCATTGATGTGGGCAGGATGTTGGTGGAGTCAGATAGATGGGTCCGGCCATTCTCATTGTTTTGTCTCAGTATGGGTGCGAGAAGAATAAAGTTCCTCTTTGCTCTTCCAATAAAAGACCTCGTTGCTGAGTAAAGCATGATAGTAATTGTCGTTTCATGGTCCAAAATGTGTGACTCGGGAGCTTAGAAATTTTTAACCCAGCGGTTGGGACACGGTTTTCATAGCTCAAGCTTGAAGTGGTTTCAGACTCTGTTCACAGCTGGGCTTACACGTTAGAACAAGTTGCGTAGAATAACGTTAGGCTTGGTCTTGTCGAGGTTCTCAGGCTTTGGCTCGGCACGCCCCTGTCTTTTCGGGTTCAGAACCGAGCCTGGACCGGTAGCTCATGGAGATGTTATCCCAATAATCTGATGCATTTGGTTCATAATTTAAATCAGAATGAGATTTGAATATTATGAAGGAGTCGGAGCTAGATTTTAGGATTTGATCAATTCTCATCCTTTTTTGGAATTAGAATCAGTTCTTTCAACCAAATAATTATAGTAGGAGTTCCCCATTCCTATTCCCATTTTAGTGCCCAACTCTCCTAAATAAAAATATGCCCTGAATGGAATGGATTGGGACGTAAGAAATTAAGTGGGGCAGACGAGTTACCTCCAAAATGGCAGCCAATGTATGCATTTTTCTCATATGTCAAGACTCTAATTATGATTATCGTATAAGTAGCAAGACATCCAAAACTCGCTTTTGATGTGCCTTCAACTAATGAAGAGGAATTAACCAGCGTAAAAAGTGCATGTTACGTGATAGTTTGATGCAGACTTGTAGCTCATCTGAGTTATTTCTTTTATTTATTTTAGACTTTCTATACTAACAAATTAAAATTAGCAAAGCCACTCCCTAAAGTTGGGAGAATTTCTTCATCATCATGGCATCACTGTCAAGCCACATCGCCAAGTCTAATGGACCACCTTCAACTCAAGGATACATTGAACCTACATCAGGAACAAGGATAAAGGCCTGCAGTTTATGTTTTTATATTAAATAAATTTGTTTCGATTGCTAGCTGACTATTTTACATGACACATGCGCATTAACTCAGATTATATTAGTCTAGGAGACGTCATAAAATATTTACAACTTGATCGTTGGTACCTATTTTTTGTTAGCAATCTTTGTGCCTATCAAACTACAGGAAAAAGAAGAAGAAGAAGAAGAAATTGAGAAAGAAGATAACAAGACGGCTTATCATAGAAAAGGACACGAAAGGATGAGATGGAGATACGAGCAAGAGTACAAGGTGGTGGGTGTAGCCAAAGCAAAGGCAAGGTTCTGGTGATTGGAAGGGAGGGTATACCAAGTATTTTCACATGAAACGCCCTTCCAGTATCCCCGTATCAACACCACCTTGTGACCCATGACTAAAAATAATATACTATTATTTCTTGCAACCTGCATATCAACTGGTGTTCCAACAGCTAATGCAGAACATTCTTTTCAGCCGTTTGCATGCAAGTTTTTGGTCTCTCAATCTATAAACAATAATTAAGTGAATTAATAGATTAAAAGAAAAAGATTTGCATGTAATATGGTAATTTACTTTTAATTAAAATAGAATTTTCAAGTAGCATAAGAAATAGCCCATCTTGAGCACCTTAAAGGTTGCACCGGACATGTTGCATTCTGATATGAATAAAATTTTGGATGGAAATTATTTGAATTGATCGTCCTGCTAATAATCACGGGTACGATGAACAAATGCATCGATTTTTTTGCAGGTCTTAACATAAACTTGATACGGAGCAGCAGCATATAAAAGGAAATGTCATTTACTCAGAGAGACCAGGAATCACTCGGAGGAAATGATGCCAATGATTTCCCACGTGCGCCTCCAAGTGTCTCAGCACCATTGGAGAAAGCTAGATATCCATCAGCCGTTATCCCCAAGAACAAGTGTACCCTATCTTCTTGGTCCCATCCAATGTATGAATGTGAAATAGATAAATGGTGCACCATGAAAACTATATACCTAGTTGTTTTCTCTCATCTCTCGTAATACTTACCAATGCGATGAAAACACTGGATGTGGACCTGTCAAAGATGATGAAGGCAAGATTGTCAGCAAGGTGTGAGAGCATGTGGTTGGTAGAATAAGGAGCTCGATATGCCTCCATTGCCAAAACAACTTCCTTCATGTTCTTCCCTAGCCCATGTTGTCGCCTTAGGCTCACGAAGTTCTCCTAAGCCCCCCTCAGAGACAAGCAAAAGAACTGTGATGATGGTAGGCTCGAGAGATACATGTAAGTATCATTAATGGAAAAGAATAGGATAGAATACACTTGCCTTGGTTGCATCAATGGTTCGGTTTCATCCGTGTAAGAAATTGATGCGAGAGGGTCGATGTTAACTGCAATGGTAGAAGAGAATTTTGGGGCAAAGGTGTCGAGAGTTTTTCTGCCAATTTCTTTGGTGTGGGGACGTGGTTGCCGGCTTGGTTGAGCTCTTCAGGAGCCCTTAGACCTGCATCACTAAAGATGGCAAGCATCTTTGCTTAGAGGGGAAGTGAACAAGGGTAAATGACACCTCTCAAAGCATAAAGAGGAATGATACAGGGAGGCAGTTCCAGAGATGGACATCAAGCTTATATAAGCATTGATGGTCGCCATACAATTCCTTATCCCTCTTCTCTTCAAAGTGGAGAAAGCGAGAAGGAGCCGTGGAAAAGGAAGTCATCTAGAGACAATTCTCATGAGAGACGAGGGGTTCTCGTTGTGGGCGTTGGTTGTGTTGAAGACTAGGGAGTGGGGTCATTTGGCAGGTCTCCAACAAAGGTTACGTCGGAGGAAGGGGCCTTGGTGTAGCCGACGAGGGAGATGAGTCTAAAAGATAGAAGACGGTTTGAAGCGCCTAGTGATGCATGGAAGCCTAAGCTGTGGTGGAGATGGATGGTAGTTTTTTTTTGTGCGGCGCGGGAGAGATGGAGGGAGATCGGTCCAGCTTGACATGGATCTTTAGACCCATATCAAATTCTTGCTGTGGAATGGTTTGGTCGGGTCTACATTCAGATCGGGCTCGAACTCGCTCGGGCTCCAGAGTTGATATCATTGCACCTCGTAGGGGCTGCAACAAGATAAAGACAGCAGTGAAACCCACCAATAATATCCATAAAGATCGCACCATCCAAAAATGGACAAAGTTTTAACATTCAATCCATACTCGAATTTCTTTTACCTAAAAAAGAAAAAACCATACTCGAATTTCCTTCAATTAAAAGAACGCTGTTTCGCATATGGATATACATAGATTCATTGTCATCTTTGTTTAGTCTCATATAATTTTCTTAAGTTCTAAGCGGAATTAACATCATCATATTCTCAATTTTCTTTTCATAAGATGATATCTTTAGCTCAATGGTTTGCATTATCCAGAGCATTTATTGTCAGCCCAAAGAATATAGACTATAAGAATTATCAGAAAGCATGCAAAAGTATCATATCATTAAGTGGGATGCAACATTTTTTTTTTTTTTGTTTTGCGTACAATCGTTTGTTTATTTTTTTAAAAAAATTATACAAAAGTTGGTAGACTTGCGTACCTAATTTAAATTAATAAAATATGGTGAAAGAATATGCTTAGCACCAAATTTATAACCATAATTTTAGATATAATTTTAATATTTGAAGTCATTTAGAATAAATATAGATGCAAGTTTTAGAACTAATCTTCTATAGGCTTTGTCTAGATGCTCGCAAAAAGCAAAAAAAAAAACAAAAAAAAAAAAAAAAAAAAAAAAAAAAAACGCACCGGGTCAATTGGATCTGATGCCTGCTTGTTGCAGATGATATTTATCATTCTCAACCAACTGCCCTACCCACTTTATTGATATGGTACAGGGACCGAGAACTGTTTGCAGAACTGGTCCGCAGCGCTCTACTTTTCAGCATAAAACTTTCTAACTAGGAGTCTAGGTACCCAGGAAAACTAATTTTAATCCCAAAAAGCGAGAGTATGAGACTAAATCGCAGCATAACATACTTCTCAAATCTCCAATTCACTCAAGAACATGGTCCCATAAATTCCAATCTAGGAATCATCATTAGAAATTGTGACACGTTATGACCAGAGTAATGATGAGAGACTCACTTCTCAGCAGGCCATCAAAATGGCATACGACGGCAGAAGTGGCAAAAATTTCAGATTTCATGCAATTTTCACAGATGCTACTTTTGCTAATGAAATAACATGAGGTGAGCTTCTTCTAATGGAACATCCACGAGGTTTCCCAGTTCAAGCACCGTTGGGGGTTCTAGGTTTGGAGTTTAGTGTTTGGGCCAGACTGTCCATTAAAAACCTCCACCACTCTGGGTTGAGCTCGCGGACTTTGTCAGGACGACTCAGGCGGCTGGGGTGGGTGCCTGATGTTCGTCAGTGATGTTGTAAGTTGGACTTCCCATAGAGCTTGATGGCTGAGAAAGAGAAGGAGAAAAAAAGGCTCAAGACAACCGGAATCTAAAAATCCCGCAACTGCAATCTCAATTAATTTCATCCCTAAGCTTCAGGACATCAAATAAAAGATAACTCACCGCAAATCTCCTGATGCTCTTTCACAATAAGCCTACAAAAAATGTAAAAACCAAGAAAATCATCCTCAGATGCAAAATATAAAGTTCTGTGAAATCTATAAAATCTATGCTGAGATTTTTTTTCTTTTTAGAAATAAGTTGGAGAGGTGTTGCCATGGGTTCAGAATGTAAACAAGATAGAAATGAAATGCCAGAAATCATGCAAATGTACCTGCAAATTCATTTTCATGATGATCACTTAAAATAGCAAAATCATCACAACAAATAACCCTTTGCAGAAAAGAAAATCTTTACCTGTTCATGCTTGTTACAGATCATGGAGAGTATTACTGCAGTTGGCATCATCAACAAATGCAAATTTGCAAACCAAAGCAAGATGATCACTGCCCCATTTCTGCAAAACGACAAATATTCGTCTTGAAAAGTTGGAAGGAAAACAAAATGCTAAACATGGACCGATGAATCAAAACAAAGGCATGAGTCAGGAATTTCTTTTATTCAAATTAAGGTCATGAGGCACAATCCACAACACGAATTGAAAAACAAAAAACCGCTCAGAACAAGAAGAGAAAATGACATCCAACTCAAGAAATCCTTGTTGACATGATGGGCAAGTTTGGCACACATCAAATAGCAAGAACTTATCCAGTTCTTTGATTGTAACATATAAATGTTGGCGAAGTTGTAGCCATATAATACTACATGACAACTTTTTGAGATTCACAGTTTACTGGCAGGGAGCTTTTAATCATATTCCAATATTTGAAGTAAGAAGGGAAACTATAAGATGACCAGCCAATAATAGGTTAGCAGTTCATAGAAATGGGGCACGTTGTCAATTTTATATAGAACTCAAGATATCTTAATATATTAAACTTCTAATGCTTAAATTTTACATAATAGAACAAACTAACCTCGGTGTGTTCTTTTTATCCTTTGCATTCTACATAATGTTCTTATTCGCATTCCATATATTACACCAAAGGTAGCTCAATATTTAGGCTGGATACTTATGGCTATAATTTGTGATTAGTATTAAATACTGTCCTTAACTCCCTGTTTTTCCATGTAATAATCCCAGATGGCAACAGTGATGGCTCTAGATGTCTGTTGCTGATCAAACATTATGACCTCAATTGCATTCTCATTCCCACCAGACTTGCGATCTATATTCTCTTTCAATTTAATCATTTTGAGACCTTATCCCCCAAAATTTCAGAGTCAACCTAAGAATTCAGTCATATCCTCATTTAATCAAGTATTATCAAACGAATTAATAACCCATAAACTACAGATCCTCCTACACATTAGCAATCATTTCATTTATGGAATATAATAACAAAAAGCTTCAAGTTGACCATTGTTTACGAACTTAACCTGCTTAATGGAATCACTTACACTAGCCGGTACCCATAAATATTACACGACCTTGATGTTTATGTTCTTCAACAAACTTCTTCCTACAAGCCACCAAATTGCGTCTCATAGTACCTTATCCATGCTGGCTCCAAGACAATAAGAAACAAATATTAGTTCTTCTTGCTTCTAATGGTCCATACCTAGTGATGATTGGCTGATAGCAATCATGCACTCAAGTCAAAAAGCCAAATTAGTTCTCAAAGATACTTGCAATTGTTATGGTGTAAAGGCATTGTCCTTTCTTTTTTATGCTTTTTATCCCCCAGCTATATTGCTTATAGCCCAAGTTAGCTGGACACCTGCATTGAGCTCCAAAAATCTGTGTTGGATGCATAGGGGAGTCAGATACATATGAAGTTCTTTGGTAGCCACTTTTTAAGACTAGAAGAGTGTTGAACTATTCGAACAATGAGTTTGATGCTCTATTTTGATTTTAGGAGTATTTATTCTTTTTTAGAGATTGGTCAAGGATGTAACTATTTAAAATATTTTCTAAAACAATATTTTTTCTATATCCTTAGCTTGCATTTGGTGCATTACCAAGCAGTAGTAATTTGGATTACCTGCAATCTAGATGGATTGCTAGTAATATTGATTACTCTGTTTGGTACACATCGGTAATGTTACAATAAAATTACTGAAAATCTTGATTGAAATATTTGGTATGACAATCAGATTACTGATAATGTACCATCAAATTTTCAAAATACCCTCAAATTAAATTTATTAAAAATCACATCCCATGTACAAAATATAAATATATATATATATTATATTATATATAATAATATATAATATATTATGTTCTAATATATATTTATATTTATAATATATTATTATAATATAATATAATTTAATATGATATTATATTATTACAATATATTATAACATATTATTATATTATCATATATTATTGTCATATATTATATATTTTTATTTTTATATTATATTTATTTTTTATATAATAATAAATTATTAATATTTTTAATAATTTATTATTATTATTATTTTCAATACTTATTATTATTATTTTATTTGTTAGTATTATTATTATTTTTATTTTTCCTATCCTTCTCCTTCCCCCACACACCTTCTGTGATCGCCCCCATTGCCGCCCTCACCTGCCCACGCCGCCGCCCTCACCCACCCCACCGATCCCCCGCACCGCCCCTTGGCTGCCCACACCCCCCCCGGCCGTTGCTCCGTACCCCGATCCCCTGACTGCTCATGCCACCCCCGGTCGCACCCCGTTCCCCGACAGTGGAGATCAGTGGCAGATGGCAGCAAGGAGAAGGGGAGGAGGTTCAATGGAAAGCTGAAGGGGATGGGGATTCGTCGCGAGCGGATCAGCGAGGGGAGGCCGGAGGAGAGGGAGGGCCATTGCGAGCAAGCCAGCGAGGGGAGGTCATCGCAGACGATCACCGGGGAGGGGGGTCCTCAAGGGTGGGCATGCAAGGGGAGGACGGAGGGGACCGTCGCAGGCGGGCCGACGAGGAGAGGTTGTTGCAAGCGATCACCGGGGAGCGAAGGGTCCTCAAGGGCGGGCCAGCGAGGGGAGGCCGGAGGGCAATCACCGGGGAGGGGAGGGGGGCCTCGCGGGCGAGCTAGGAGGAAAAATTTCGATTTTATTATAGTGATAGCATTTTCGTCCAAATATACCATTGCCAGATTATCAAATATTTGGTAATCTGAATAGCCACCCCTCTTCTTGGTAATACAAATTTCCTCATAAGAGGTAATCTGAATTATCTGGCAATCTGGATTACCAACTTAAAAGATCTAACAAACATGATAATGTGGTGAGGCCCTTTTAAATTACCAGCAATCTGGATAGATTGTTGGCTACCAAATGCAACCTTAAGTTAATTGGAAAGTTTGAATGAATAATATATATTGAAATATCTTAACAAACAACATCTCTTTAATATTTTAAACAATGTTTAAAAGTATAAATATATAACTTAGTTAAAATTATATTTTATAGTACGTATCCCTATATCTCCATTTTTTTCCTCTTGCCAAGTCAAACACTTGGATATGCATCCAAATCCAATTCTTGCATCAATGTCATGCAACACTGTGTTATAACATAACTAAATATTATGATTCATAAATTTGTTCCATGTTAGGTGTTTTATTTTCATTCCAAGCATTTGACGTTTTCTTCATTTCAAGATCTAATTACTCCTTAAAGAACTAAATTTTTCCCACATATTCCTAATGCTTCATTGCTGTTTAATTTGAAACTGAAGCCTTATCCTCTTTCTTTAGTTGAATAAACCAAAAACGGAGAGAATGGTAAAACACATACATCCTACCAAAAGGCCATTGTCATTAAGAACATGCTCTACTAATATAGTTCAGTCAAATTTCAGTGCTAGCTTCTCTTACCATATTCAATGAAAAACCCCAACACCAACCCTCTGAATGCATTTAGTACAATTACTCTAACCCTTCTGTGCCCCTTTTCTGCAGGATCATAACACTTCGTTGTCCAATTACTGGATTAGTAAGCATTTTATAGTCAAATACTATCATTACATTTTGCAAGTGAATATGGAAATGTTAGTATAAGTACAAATCATACTATTAGTTTGCAAAGAAAAAAAGGCCTAATAGAATTTAGAATGTGTTAAAGACAACACATTTACATCTTTTTTTTTTGTGTGGGGAGGGTGGGGGGGTGTGAAAGAATCTTTCTTTTATGCAGAATTTTTGAATTAAGAATGCAAGAAAAATACAGGGCATATTACATATACATTACAAAATATTAGATGAAAATAGTGAAGATACCAGACAATAACAGAAGAGATGATGTACCTCACTAGGTAGACCTCCCAATCTTTTTAAAACATTGATTGGCAAGGTTTCAACGACCGCCACAGGAACAAGTGCAGAAGAATGCCTAATCAGACCTCAAAGAAAGTCAGGTAAAGGACATACTGAAATATGAACAATCAAAAGCTTTCACTAGGTAAAGATCGTCCTACCAGATATAGTCAACAGTTCCCATAAACTTAGAATGACAGGAAGTTGCCAATGGCTCACCATTATCATCTCTGGTATTATCATGTCCCTGGTTCATTACCTCAGAAAAAAAGGCATTATGAATAATGAAATGTGAATGTGTTTCAATGCTGAAATAAAAGTCTAATAAAAATAGAGATATAGGTTGTTGGAATTGCTATCATGAAACCATTATACAGACTGCTGGAAGTTTTGGTCTGAAATGATTACTGCCTAATAGTTCTAGAACCCAGCAAGCAATAAATGGTTTATGCAGGCCTTGCATGCCCAGATGATAGTCTTGTGCAATTTGCCCATCTTGCATGAAATGTCATAAAGGATAGCCACTTTAACCATTAGTCAAGAAATTTCAGCATTTCTGAAAATGATAAAAGAGAAATCCAACCACACAGGTTGGAGTGAACCATCACATCTTAAGAAAAGTTTCCAACTGTCGGTCAGGTCTTAACCTTACTAAATTCCAAATGTTAATGTTAGATTTCTGATTAAGAAAACTCACTCATTAATACCCCGCACAAACTACTTTTAGGGCATATATCTACAAAGTAAGAAAGCAAGTAATAAAGAATAATAGGGAACAAGATATTTTAAAATAATGACTGTTGAGCTGAACATTCTCTTTCCCCTCCCTATCAACATTTTGGTGTATTATGTTGGTGCGTTTAGCTTCTAAAACTAACTGCTTACTTTCAGATTCTCAACTTGTAGACAATTATAGGCCAATACAGACCTAAATGGAAACATCACATTCCCTTTACCAATTCAGAAATCAAAGTACTTCTATTTTTTGTTAGTATTTAGTAAAGAACTTGTACCAGTTTTTTGTTCATAATTTAGAAATTTAAAAAAAGAAAGCATTGCCTTTCTTGGATTTAAACAGAAATGGGCCTTTTATGGCAGGCTAAAGCTTCTAGGGTTTCACTTACATGCTTTAGTGGGCAGTGGGCACTTACAAGTTGTCTAACTTCTTTGACAACATTGTTTTCTATTAACTACAAGTTTTACTTATAAAGGAATATGCTAACATGACTGATGGAGAAGAGAACAAATGAATGTACAAATATTGTCTCATGGGAACTAGAATGCCCTTCAGACCATGTGAGGTGATCATAACTAACAAGGCTTATACAAGAAGATTTTTTCTTTTTTTTAGAAAAAAAACTCCTTAGTTCTCTTGCAACATAAACAAATATCCTGTCACTCAAAAGAGAAAGCAAATATATACTGCAACAAAGACCAGAAGCTGTCTAGTACAGAATTTGGGTATTATCATTAGCATTCCTAATCAAATAAGTGCTCCATACAGCACAGAAACAGGTGAAGACCAATAGCATAGCATGCAGAAAAAGAAATAGAGAGGCAAATATTACAGGAATTCCTTGATATGCACTGAAGAGTTTTAGGGGGTTCTGAAGACGGGTGCAGCCTCTGCTTCCAGCTGCAAGACGTATCTCTTCTTCACTCCATTTATATTTCATCCTATATGAGATGCACTTCGATGTCCTGCAGCTCAAATATGAAGCCTTTGCTCAATTAAGTGTAAGTTAGATATGTTGCGGTAATGCAATTGCATACAACGAATAATTTCTTAAACAATAAAAAATAACTGAAAGAATAAGGACCTCAAGGCATCATTCTGAGCAATAACGGGCATCTGTCTTACTGGAAATTCCATCTGACCAGAAATTTTCTTGCGATCATAAGCGAGAATATCTATCTGAAGCAATCAAATGGCAACATATATTAGAATACTGTGGCTAAGGTCTTTGATGAGTTGATTTTAATTTTAAAAACAGAATACTCACCTCGGATGAAGTAAAAAACTGATGAATTGCACTCTGGGTCATCAAGAGATATGCATAGCTCTTGTCAGCATGACATGATGAAAGATTTCCAGTGTATAATTTCTTTTCTATGTGAGACCCAATGTAAGGTAATTTGGAAAATATAGTAACATTAAAAGACAACCACCTGAGGCATGCTATTTAAATCACCAGAAATCACAACAGGAGTGTTGCCATACTCTTGTGATAATTTATTTGCTCTCTCTAGTAACACGCGGATCTAGAAAAGCAAGAAAAAGAACAGAACTATAAACCATGTTTCTTAAACATAAATAGAACAATTCAAGGAGATAATATATCTAATATGTCAATAATATGAGATATTCCTCAGGTCTTGTCCATCTATTTGGGGTCAGCTAGCATGCTAATCAAATTGATTCAAAGAAATTAGAATGCCAATATCAGAATAAAAGAATGGTTACTGCCAAAGGCTGTGAGACAGAAGACAACTACTGTAGTCCACATCAGGAATTACCATGTGATGATTTAAAGAATTCCATCATATATATCCGAATGTTAATGGATAGTGTTAACATGTTCTTAACACGTTCTTAATCATGTGGAGCACACACGTGACATAAAGTGCATAACCATGCAATGTGCTGGGAACTTATCAGCATTGTGTATAATGTATGATATGGATGGGCACTTTATTCCATGGCATTGACAAAAACATTCGGGAGATCCATAACAAGAATTCTGGTATAGCATATGATGTGGGACAAAGTGGTAGGAAGGGCTAAGAAGTCACTCCGGATTAGAATTTTAAAAAAAAAGAATAACTATGGGATTTCTCCCACAAAATAGACGAGGATTAGAGTAAAGAGGGAAGAGGAAGAAGTTGGGGAAGTCTGACTTGCTGGGGTTGAGAAGAATGGCACAGGCGGAGGTGGAAGAATGGGAGAAACCCAAGAAAAGGTAGAAAAGAACCTAAATTCTTCACTCCAAAAATTTAACTCTTTCTTTTGTTTTCATATAGGTTTATGGCTTTATTTATAGGCCTCTAACAACCCTCTAACCTCTTAACAAACTCTCAACCTGCTAACAAATTTCTAACAAACTTTAACTCTCTAACTAATTCCTAACAAATTAACAGATTCCAACCTCTTAACAAATTTCCAACAAAATAACAAACAAAATCTTAACAAGCTAACTATCTAACAAACTGATCCACCTCATGCTTTAAGATTGTGCATGAGCTAGAAACAAAAAATTACACCCATTTCCTATACACCCATACATACACCCATGTAAAATATGAAAATAAAATACATGTAGATTTGCATCAATAATAGTGCTGGATGATGTCCTCATCAATTTTTCCTGGAGTGGGAAAAACTCGATCCCGTCGAGTCTGGGTTAATTCCAAAATTGATGCAACTCAATCTAAAAATCAGCAAGAGGATGGGGATTTACTATGAGGAGCATGCGGAATTCTCCAAGGGTGAAACGACGGAGGGTGTAATGGAGGCAGGGAAGGTCGTCGAGGGTGTCATCAGAAGTGGGCCGCCGAAGTCATCACAGGGCAAGTTGTGGCGGAGGAATAAGTTGTGGCAGAGGAAGTGCTGAGAAAGGCGGCTCAGAGCAATGGCGGATGGTGCAGGGACGTATGGTGGTGAAGGTGGATAGGCGCAAAGGCAAGTAGGTGCTGAGGAAGTCAGGGCAACAAATGGAAAGCTTATGAAGGTTGGAGCTAGATTTTTTTTTTTTCAAAACATCCTAATCCACCTACGCTCTAATATTAAAAATTGATGCGGGACAAGATGACGGGAAGGATCGTGAGTGAGCTAAGAAGTCACTCCGGATTGATTACGATTAAAAAAAAGGATAACTATGGGATTTCTCTCACAAAATAGATGAGGGTTGGGGTAAAGAGGGAAGAGGAAGAAGTTGGGGAAGTCCATCCCAGAGAAAACGAGGGAAAAGAAGTTGGAAAAATACATCCTAAAGGTAAGCAGCATAGGACTTAGGTAAGCAGCATAGGACTTGCTGGAGTTGAGAAGAATGGCACAAGACTTGACTTACCGAGGTGGAAGAAAGGGAGAAACCCAAGAGAGGGTAGAAAAGAATCTAAGTTCTTCACTCCAAAAATTTAAATCTTTCTCTTTTTTTTCATTTAGATTTTTAGCTTTATTTATAGGCCTCTAACAACCCTCTAACCTCTTAACAAACTTCAACTCTCTAACTAATTCCTAACAAATTAACAGATTCTAATCTCCTAACAAATTTTCAACAAAATAACAAACAAAATCCTAACAAGCTAACCATCTAACAAACTGATCCACCTCATGCTTTAAGATGTGTGCATAAGTTGGAAACAAGAAATTACACTCATTCTCTATACACCCATAGATACACCGAGGTAAAATATGAAAATAAAATACATATAGATCTGCATCAATAATAGTGTTGGATGATGTCCTCATCGGCATAAGCAACTATCTCACATTTGAGGAATGAGAATTATAAAGTGAAAACAGAATCATTATACCTGCCCCAACTTGACATCTCCACGATTTGGGTTGAACAATACATGGATGTTGACAACAAGTAAAGTCCGACAGGACCTAGGCCTATAGACATTTAACTATATTAGCCTCCAAAATATAGGAGAGTGACTAAATTGCAATAACTGCTTGAAGGCATTCAAGAGAATTAATTTTAACTACTCAGTCAAATATCAGCCGCAATCGTGAATCCAAACAATTGAAGTTAGCAATTGTTTAGTACAATGTGCATAAATAAATAGCAAATTAACTCTAGCACAATATGCATAAATTAACAGCAGATTGACTCTACATTTGCATTCTATAGATCAAAACCAAGTCTTGCTCCAGCTTAAACACCACATTCACAATACAATAGGTATGGAAAAACTTACTCAGCTATCCGACAACTCGCATCTTTATTTTTCGACATGTTTGAATGGTTATAAGACACCTGCACAAAGTAATTTGCAAAAAAAGATCTTAGAGAATGGTAACTAGGCAGAAGCTTTTTTTTTTTTCAATCAAAAGAGGAAGCGGCAAACATCTTCTTTAAGCTTTGGCATGGGATAAAAGCTCACAGATGCTACCTTGCCATCCAGAATAAATTATGTACAGCTCAAACAATACACAATTAATACATGAAAATCTTGCGCATACGTGTCAAAGAGGCCAAATTATTTAATTATTGCAGAGCCATACAATGTTTAATGTTGAACCCCACAAATAAATCCTAATCCAAAGAAAATTGTATTTAGCTTTGATTAGGATTTGAATCCAAGTAAGGATCTCTTATCCTTTATTAGATTGGAGATACCGGATCCAGCATGGAAATCACCTAAGTCCCCTCATTCAAACCTGTACTTTCAGCATAGCATGAAGTATCTAGAAGAATTATCACAAATTTGATGGTGCTCTTTGATATAACTTAGAAAAATTGAATTTCCAAAAACTCAGTTAGACTTATAAGATACAGATTCTAGTTTTGGGAGACAGCTCCAACAAACAGGACTTATCAATTGCAACTCTTGAAAGAGCCACGTGTGACACTTTGCACTAAAGCCACAGATATCAGTACAAGCAGGAGAGTTTGCACCTATACAGATAATTTGAGAAAATCACATGCCAACTCATTCAATGTGTAAATAACAATATATAAGAACATAAGAACTGTAAGTACAAGAAACAGGCGAAGATAAGCATATAGCAACTAACGGAATAAAGGAACTAAGCATGTATGATAACAGCTTTTCTTTCTGCCAAACACAAGCATCCCATTTGGTTCATATTAGGAGCTCGATAAGACTTTATATCTTCCAAGAAGGCCAAGCAAAAACTTAATCCGAAGTCCAAAAGCCTTAAAAATCAAAATCAAGATTAAATCAGCATAAGTATGATTGAGTACCTTCTCTACCTTAAACAGGCAAAGTTGCGCAACATTGTCTCGAAGACCAAACTTGCGAAATTCTATATCTTCTTGATGTAAAAGAGTAAATCTGCTTTGAGACAAAGAAGAGACAGAGAAAGAGAGAATTTATTAAGTTCCAACTTATAGAGTAATACACAAAGATTGTTACAACAGAATCTAGAAATATCAACTAAAACTCATGGACATATATCAGAAAAAAAATTGTCAGCTAAAAAAGGCATATTCTTTTTATGTGCTCTGCATGCTTACATGTATGCACGTTTTACATTCAATTGTTTCTAAAGAAAGAGTTTGGAGTAGAAAATCAACAGAAAGGTAGTTTGTAGCTGCATTTGCTCCAATGGTCAGATTATCAACGAATCATCTATTGCCCAATTTCAAAATAGCTACTCAAAGATGCACAGGGTATTCCCTTGTATTATTCTGTAGTTTCTTTTGGGTTAATGTAACAAGTATTTCTCATCAGAAGGTTCACTTCTTGTTAATTACATGATTCAAGATGGATTGGAAAAATGTTTATTTTAGGCATAATATCTTGTTTGCTTTACACAACCATTCACATGATTGCATACTCTCGTAATTCATAAAAAGAAATATCATCACCAATAAAAGATTAAGATGATCATATCATCTCAAAACTAACATTTTGTTAAAAGTAAGATTGGAAACATAACTGCATGGTCAAAATCTATGGGCATGTCACCATTTCCTCAAAGTAACACAAAATCACTAACTAATCCTAGTAATGAGGTACATCTCCTCAAAGTTGCACAAAGTCGCTAACTGATCCTAGTTATGAGGCACATTGATACTTCAAGTAATCCATGGACAAGCAGATTAACCAGAATAGGTTCTTTTCTCATGCACATGGCTCTTTGCCATAGTCTTAACTGTAACTTCCAGGTGAAATTCTAAAAGTATCAAACTCCCTTTAGAACATAATTTTCTTGTAGAGTTACCACAAACTTACTCTTCCTCTTTCCAGAATATAGCACATCCATCACTTGCTTCTCCCGTGCGTCCCTAAAACTCCAAAATAGAAGTTTTACTGAAAACCATATAGATACCTTAAAATTGACCATTAAAAACCAAAATAATACCTTATAAACACCAACAAAACCATCTTTTTGAAGAAGATAGGCCAAATCATTAAATCTGTCAACTTCCTGCTAACAAATGATAGTTGTAAAATAAAGTTATTCAATACCAATTAGGTCATTTCCAAGCTTGACCAGTAGCTGGCTAAATAAATGAATAGTTAAAATTAAGTAATACATGGTGTCACTTGTAAGGGTATGATGGAATAATTTAATGGCAATGCTCGATCAGATCCCAGTAAAAATGTCAAGTGAATGTAAATGTTGCCCAATTTGGCATGGTGAGGCCAGTCCTCATATGAACAAAATTAGTGTCATGTAGATTAAAATGTGAAATGGAAGTGCTACTTGATTTCCAGAACTCAACAAGATCATATGAAGAACTTCTTAAATAGGAAGCAAACTCTACCTGTTGGCCCACAAATAACGTCATTCATGAGACAAGAACCAAAAATTAAGGTACTTTCTGAACTGGAGCAGTATGTCTCGGTATATACTATGCTAGCCAAGGAATGGGACATGGCACCCCGAAGGGACAGTTTCACAGATGAACTGACCCACACCACCTTGTATTGGCCCCTAGTGCCCCATACCTCTTTTCTTTTGCTCATTTGAATTGACCCTGTATCGGCTTGTGCTGACCTTTTATTGCAGCACATATAACCCGTAGAGGTTCATACATTTTTAAATCCCTGAACCTTGATGAGAACTTTAACTTTCTTTGTCATTAGGAAAAATATGCAACAAAACTAAAAATACGAAATATAAATCACATATTATTTTTACACATTAGCAAAACATTATTGTCGTTCGCATATGACATATGCCATCAGGCTTGTACTCTGCATCATCATGATGGTCATAAACAATTAAACACCATTGTAAATAGGGTTGCAAGTGCATTGGGTAGACCCACCCACCTAAAAATAACCCAGCCCAATCTGTACAACATATATTTGGATCAGGCTTGGATTGGAAAAGACAACCCGTCACTATTGTAATATTAGCTATGTGTTAGTTATATGAAACATAATAACATGCCTGCACTGCAACTCTAACTTTTCATATCTTTAGTCTTCACAAATAGCCAAATCATCCATGTTCAAAGTAAAAGTGACATTGTGATCTTAAGCCATCCAAATCAGTACGACTTCCTTATCATTTAACAAACCCAAGAATGAAGCTTCAGTAATCAGTCTTCAGAAATGTCTCAACCTCAATTGATCCATGACAATGCCACTTTCATCATAACTCACAATCGGATGGCTTCTATTGTCAACAATATAGTCAACAACTATATTGTTTTGGATGTACTTCTTTATATTTCATAAGTTAAATCTGTAAGACATGATGACCTCAAAATACACTAACCTGGACCAATAACATGACAATCCAAAACCATGACCCTACTCATCCACCTTATACTACTTATATTAGACATTGAAATCCATCTTCTGCATCTGCTATAAAACAGAGATGAGGTAAAGTTTATTCTTCAACATCGCCTTGGTCACCTAAGTCTCACTTTGATGTATAAATATCTGCATGCATGCATAAATACAATACACAAGATGGTATTTCTTGAGTACATCTACATAAACATTATCTACACTGACCCAAGCTGGAATGAGGAGGAAAAGTTTAAATGGTATGATAGCCAACTTTGAAAAGAAAAAGAAGAGGCAAAACAACATATATTGCAATATATGCTTCACAAGCACTTGTTACCACATTGAAATACATGTTAGCAAGATAAAAAGATGGAAATGAATAGGCATGCCTGACAAACAATAAAATAAGTAAACCTCTATGTGCATACATGTGCATGAATATCACAATGAACATAAATTTGGTCTGCAAAAAAGAAGTGATCAGGTAATGCCTCACTTACCTGGAAGCATAAAATGCTTGGATTATAGCAGGTTAACTCCTTGTGTATCTGCTTCTTCCGTGTGTCCCAATTTAGATGTTGAGGATCGATTCTGTCATATAGATCTGGATGTTTTGAAGCATTTTCAACACCCAATATGTTATATGAGACGATTATGAACCTATCTGCAATATTCAAGGCTTTCTTTAGCTTGACTAACAAATTGGAATGAACTATTCAGTCAATAGCATGAGACAAATCCACCAATTTATATAAGTCGCATTAGAAATCATATAGAAATATTGGCATGTCTAACATAGTATTAAAAACATCACTCTAAAAGCCATCAGTAGGCATTCTCTCCAAAACAAATAAATATGAGGTCATAAATGGAAATTAGTAATATCATTTAGCCATATGCTTAATTAAGTAGCTACCACAGCTTATAACCATAATCATAACCATATAGCCTTTTCCAAACAATTTGGGGTTGGCTTTATGGATCCTCATTGCAAATTCAATCCAGTAAATAGTTATTGACATATTTTTATAGCTGGGTGTCAACATTATTTCAACCCTCCACCTTTCTCATCTGGGCTTGGCACCAACCACCAAGGTGTTTCCTATAACAAAGGTCAAAATGGCTAGTAAAAGGATGTAAAAAGTAAATTAAAATTAAAAAAAAAAAAAACACTCGTACTCATGTTCCGACAAACTTCAT
The DNA here is from genome assembly GCA_006176705.1 of Cocos nucifera. Classification (NCBI taxonomy): domain Eukaryota; kingdom Viridiplantae; phylum Streptophyta; class Magnoliopsida; order Arecales; family Arecaceae; genus Cocos; species Cocos nucifera. The sequence goes on from QRFJ01000008.1 coordinate 4,059,079, forward strand.
CCTTAAGCTATCCTTACTAGATGGATTTTGTAATAAGCCCATTAGTTTTTACACATTTAACTCCGATGGATTTTCGATGGGTAAATCTCCACAAAGAAAGGATACATTGTGCAACAAATACTTGCTCAAGAGAAATTTTGGTAAATGTAACGATCTTGACCAAAATTGTGGATGTGAAAAGGTAGTTTAGTAATTTCCTCAATGTACAAAAATAAAACTATGTGGAGATCCAGAAAACTAGGGATCCAGAATGGCACTATCATTTATTTCAAGTTCAAGTGTGTGACTACCACCAGTCTTAATAGTAAAACTGTAATGTAATTAAAGGTCAGAAAAATTTGGTTAATGGCTCTGAAATTGAATGCTTGTTTATCAAGCTTGTGCTTTTGTGTCGCGACATAATGAACTGAGAACCAATAATAGGCTAATTACTAGTATTTCACATGTTTATATTGGGTGGGTTTTATAGTAAAAAGGTAAAATTGCAGATTTTGTGGCACAATCAATTCAAATATATAATAATCTTTAGCATCTACAATTTCCAGCATGTTCCAAAGCACAGGATTACATTTTATATCTCGGATGATCCCACAACCATAACAAAAATCATCAAGCCATATCTGCTTCGTTAATCCCCATTCACCAATTATTCCAATTAATCGTTGCCTGTACCATCATTGCAAACTTTTCCAAGTCCTACTGGAGTTTCCTCAGGTTTAGTTGTATGTTTCTTTTCAATGGAATACTATTTCCCCATGATTTTTTCTAAAGAATTCCAACGTAGAAATATCTTAAAAGGCTCCAGACATTATCAGTGACAAAACCAAAAGAAAAATATGCCGAATAATTAACCTAAAAATAATAATATCTGAGGTATAAAAATCAGAAATCTTTTCACAAAATTCATATTTCTGTGAGAGGGTAATGGAGTAAAAGAACGAGAAACCCCAGCAGAAGGGTAACCTCTTACCCCTAAAGGAAGAAAGATCGCGGGGAGAGGAGACCCATCGGCGACTCCCGTAAACGTCTCGGCCTCTTCCTCCTCCGGTTCTCCTCCGCTTGGCTCTGTGGGGCGGGACCTCGTGGCTGCCGGCAGCCGGAAGACGGGAGTCCTGTTCGCGCTTCCACTTCCGGTGATCGGAACCTGAGCGCTTGAAGACGAGAGAGCAATCGCGCTTCCGCTTCTGGGTCAAGGACGGGAACTCTTCGGCATCCGTCGTTCTCATGGCGGCGAGAAGTTTGGAACGCGGGCGAGCCACCACGACACGACTTCGATGAACCGGTGGCGGTGGCGCCCAGTTGCTCTAATTACAGTTTGGTGTTTCTGTTCATTTTTCGGAAATCGCTTCCGTTGGGCTAGTCATATGGGCCTCGATCGGGTGGTGCTTGAACTCTGACTTTCGGCCGGGCACGGCCAGGTCAAGCCCAAGTTTTGCTTTTCAAGAAAGTCCTTTACAAAAATCATAGTTATACATCGTACATTATCCAAAAAAAAATTATAATTATAATTTTTTTAAAAATAATAGATTTTCTAAAAAATATTTTTGTTTTGAATTATAAAAAAAATTTAAAAGCAATGTTGCGGCCAATCCACCTGCACCTATAATCGAACACTGGAAAATCTGCAAGAGCAAGTCCGCACTAATCGGAGTTAGTTCCGGCGGGGAACCTCCGATGTTTAAGTTAGTAGAGTAAACTGATCGAACAGAAATATAAGAGCAAAATAATAGAGATTGCTCTAAAAGTATTAGATGTGTCCTGTCAAACTGATCAGGTTACCTCCCTTTTATAGGTATCGGAGTGATAATCACTGAGTACGTTGATCCCTTTTTTTTCGGTATAGTATGATCGTGGGTAAGTAATTAAAATCATCCACTAATTATCGTTGTCCGCTCTTCTCGAAGGTAATTTTGTAAGATCAATCGGGAGTCGAATAGGTTGTTTGAAAAGCTCCCATCGGACAGTCGATTGATTTGGGACCGATTGACCATCGGTCGGTCAGTTGACTTGCGGGAATCGACTGATCATCGGTCAATTGGTTAATTTGGAAAGGCTGACTAATCATCGATCGGTCGGTTAATTTGGGAAGGATGACTGATCATCAGTCGGTTGGCAGATTTGGAGGCTGACCGATCATCTATCGATCGATCGACGGATTTGAGAGCGAATGATGGTCGGTCCGTCGGATGGCAGTATGTCGATGCTCCAGTGATTATGTCGGTCAGACCGATAATAAGTCAGTAGGTTGCTGACCCTTCAATGAGTTTTTTTATTGCTAATCATCAGTCGGCGAATGACCATTAATGGCCGACAGTCAATCGATTGCTGGTAAGTCAGAAGGTAGATTAACAGCCCCAACAGTTGCCCCTCATGCCTAAGTTTAGTACAATAATTTCACATTTTGTCTTGATATACCAAACGTAGAAGGTCGACACATGGCATCACTTTGAATTTCATTCTGTCGTCTGCCATTAATGATTTTTGCGATGTTCGACAGGATTGCTGTCCGACACTTCGGAGATCTCAATGATCGCCATCGACAGTCTCATGTTCGCAGGGCTCGAGGGATTTGACATCCAGCCGGCCTTTAGCTAACATATGTCAGCATCTGATGAGGTTTCTATGCATCTCGACCGTCTGTGGATCCTATATATACTGGACCTCACTCGAAGATTTTTCTTCTGTCACTTTCAACAATAGTAACTTTTGGAAAATCTGCTTATTTTTTCATCTTTTAGCTCTCAGGTTTCGAAGTTCAAACCTTCTTTCTGACGTCTTTTTGTCCTTTCTTTTTATTTTGTCGAGTCGTGCATATGGCCGGCATTCGTAGTAGTTCGTCGTTAGGTCCGACAGTCGAAGCTTCCATACTGACGACGTCAATCATGGAGCGACTTCAAGATCAGTATCGGATCTCAGAGGATTTTTGGTTGTTGGCTACTAGCCCCGACGATCGAGTGATCTCCCCTCCATCGGGTTATATTATCTTTTATTTAGAAAACCTTAGGTTGGGTCTTAGATTCTCCATTCCGGAGTTCCTTTGGAACATCTTTGACTACTATCGGATGTGTCCGACCCAGTTAGCGTGGAACTCTATTTGGCGTTTGATAACTTTTGTCTTGTTGTATTGGTTAATCCCGACGATCCCTCGACTTTTCTTGTTCAGACTTTTCTTTGCTCTTCAATCCAATCTGAAAGCTGACGGATGGTGGTAATTTGCCTCGAGAAGGAGGCTTTCTTTTATCACTGGTCTTCCATCGTCCATCTACGATTGGAAGATCCAGTTCTTCTTTGTTTCTTCTCCTGCTCCTTGGGGTTTTTCATCGGTGTGGGGGGAGCTGAATGTCCTTCCAAACGAAAATAGTCAGATGGACCTGACTAATCGAAAAAATTTTCTTAAGTTAAAAGACATGGAGGTCCCTCCCATAAAAATATTTAATTACTGAAGCTACCCTGCACGATGCCGAACTTGGTTCGACGCCATCCGTAGGTAGACATTATGTCTGTAGTTTCAAATTTTCTTTCCTTTGATCAGTTGTCGATATTAACTCAATTTTGTTGATCGGTTTTGTAGGGATGCATCTTTCTGCTAAACTTTTCGAAGATGAAGTTCGTCAATTCGCCACTTAGAAGAGGGTGGCACCTAGCGTCGGTTCATCATGTGCGTTGAAAAAGAGTCGAACAACTGGTCCTCCGATTGCCCTTGATTCTGTCGATGCTCCACTGGTAGCTCCTCCCATCTTTGCCTTACATGCTCCAACAGCTGCTGCAACTTCTAAAGCCCCTCCGATCGTCATACAGTTGGAGGAAGACATCGTCATCATCGACGTGCTGGCTGTTATTCCCATGTTGGAAGCTCAGCCGATTGTTGCTATGCCCTCTCCGCGACCAACTTAGACTCATCGGGGGCGCTCGCCATCTCCATCCACACCTGAGTGGATGTCGACACCTCCAAAACAATCATCCATCAGAAGGAAAGGGAAGGCGCCGATTTCTTCTGCATCGACTAGGAGTGATGCTTCCAGCCATGGATATACGGACTCTGAACGAGTTGATGTTTGGATCCCTGAAGGTGGTTCGGCTTTTTGCAACCCCCAGTTGGCAAGGAGTTTGGTTCATTCCATTCTCCTTCTGAATGATTGAGAGTCAAGAAGGAGTCGGACCTAGCCGACTTGTTTGAGTCGTTCTACCCAACTTTTATCGGGGTAAGTCAGCGATTTTTTTTGACTAATTTAATTTATTCTTCTTGAACAGTGGGCTCACGATATGATCGAACTTGAGTCGACCTACCGTAAAATGGCTGATCTCCGGCATGCATGTTCCGACTCTGTGTCAGCCGTTAATGCCGAACGAGACTCGGTGATTCGATGATTGGAGTAGGAGGAGGATGCAGCCGCCCGAGAGAGAAACTTATCCGACAAAATCTCCTATCTAAGAGTCGAACTTGGATCGGTAAGATCCGAACTTAAGTCAGTTCAATCCGATCTTAAGTCGACTTAGGTGAAGGTGAAGGCCCAGAAGAGCCGCATTAAGAAGAAGAAGCGCACGGTGAACAAGCTAGTGAAGGATCATGACAATTGGGCCAAGGAGGCGGAGGACTTGCATTAGAAGTGGCAGACTGCCGATGGGGAGTTATCTTCGGCTAGGAGGAAGATCCCAGCTCTTCAGTAGGATTTTGATCGAGCGAAAGAGCTAGGCATTGAAGAATTCAAGGCCTTGTCCGACTTGAAGATCTTGATCCTCCAAGAGAGCGAAGCTTCCTACTGAATCGAATTTGGTAATGGTCGGGATGCTGTTCAATAGCTCTTTTTTGACTTTGACCTCAGTAGTATCGTTGTTCCTAGTACTAAAGAAGAAGAAGAGGGGACAATGGATCATCTATGGGCTCGACGGATGAAGGTCTTCCTACTGCTGCCTTAGTTCCAACTGAGTCGGCTGTTGCTGCAGCCTCTAAAGGTACGTCAGCTCCCCAATTGATCATGGAAGCTCCGTTAGAGAGCCAAGGAGCTAACTCGACGAACGTCGTTCTGCTGGAGGCCGCGCCGATAACCAAAACTAAAGCCATCTTCGATCAATCTACGGAGCAGTAGATCGTCGAGTAGACTTGTACTTTGCTTTCTTTTGAAACTTGTAATTCAAATTTTATAAGGATCAAAAGTCCATTTATAACCTTCCTTTTACAGTAATGAAGAACTTTTATTTACATCTATTTTCTATTGTGCAAATTTGACTTATACCATAACTACACATACTATCGATTGTTGATTGCTTGTCTGTCGGTTTTATTTAACCAACTATTATTTAGCTTTCTAACCAACTTAAAATTGAGTTTTTAGCCAACCAACACTTAGCCACTTTTTGAGATATTTATAGGTTAGGGTCAAGCCAACCCTGAGTCAATTTCTAATCAATTTTTAATCAATTTTTTATCGATCCATAATTAATCGGATCATTTAAAGTACTTGATGATCAGGTGTAAGCCAACCATGGATCGATTTTTAGCGATACTTGATCGGCTTTTTACCGTCCAATCACTTAATTGATTTTCAAAAGTATATGATAATCGGGTACAAGCCAACCTTCGGTTAGTTTTTTAGCCAACTTTTAGTCAGCTTTTTACCAACCAATATTTAATCATGACGATCGGGTGTAAGTCAACCATCCTTCGATTCAGCCATGGTCTAATCGGTATAGGTCGCATTCTTCACTAGTCGGGGCAAACCAACTAGTTCACAACTCGTAAATTGATGTTTTTTTCTCTCGTTATTTCATAAGGAAGTTATGCGTCGATATCATTACTTTTTGATCGATTCTTTTTCGGATGTTGCCCCCTCAACTCTTAATCGCTCAAAAATTATATTGATCACCCCAGCCGTCGGTCGATTTTGATGGGTCTTCCCTGATGGTGGTGGTTGATCGGCATGCGGTTGAGTTGGACGGTCGAGCTAGAACTTACTAAGAAATCCCCTCGGATGAGTGCCTTAATCTCATCCTTTAGCTGGAAGCACTATTCGATGTCATGACCGTAGTCGCAATGAAATTGATAGTACCTCTTTTTGTCTTTGTCCGAACATTTCATCGGTGGGGGTCGGCGAAGATATTCCTCTCCTTCGATCTCCATCAAGATCTGAGCTCGTGGAGTGAAGAGGAGAGTATAATTATTGTACCAACTTTTCAAATGGATTGATATTGGGCTCAGTCAGGAGGACATCGCTTTCTTATTCAAAATGGATTAGTTGGGATCAACCGAAGTATCATTCTTCTGCTGTTTCTTCTTCTGTCCCTTTTTATTTTGTTGGCGTTGGTCAGAAGTGCCTTCTTCTGCACGAATATATTTATCCACGCTCCAGAAATTTGGCACAAGTCTGAGGGAGGTTCTTATCCAATGATTAGGTGAACTGAGAGCCCCATAGATCCTACCTCATGGCCGAAATGGCCACTTCTTCATTAAGGCTTCGGACCTCAAGCGTGATAGCATTAAAATATGCTACGAAGGCCCGAATCTCTCCTTCATTCTGCTTGATTGAAAAGAGACTGTCTGAAGTTCATAGCTTCTTTCGATTGGTGCTGAAGTGAGCCACGAAGGAGTCTTCGAGCTGCTCGAAGGAATCGATGCTTCCTGACTGAAGCCCAGAGTACTAGGCTCGAGTAGCTTTCCAAAGGATGATCGAAAAGTGGATGCATATGAGGGCATCATTCACCCCATGGATCATCATGAGAGCCTTGTAGCTCTGAAGATGATCAATTGGGTTGATAGAGTCGTCGTACGACTCCACTTGTGACATCTTGAATCGCGATGGGATTGACATGTTCAAGATACGTGAGGAGAAGGGAGGGGCCAAATGGACACGGAGACCGTCAGAGGATCCTCCTTTGCGTCCTCATGGATCTAGGTCAGTCGACGGTTGATTTCTTTGAACTTTCATTCATAGTCAATCATCGCTGGTGCAACATCCCCAGCGTCGATCCTCCAAAAGAGCTGGAGGGGAAAGTCGTAGGGTCGTGTGGTCATTTCTTCTTTCATTCACTCCGATGAGAGGAAGGGGAGATAGACCATCATTGATTATCGAGCAATTCCTCGCGAGCAATGAGGAGATGAAAACTTCATCCAATGTGAGCATCAAGACGATCGCTCCGACGAAGGAGAGATTGAGCACCTTGGTGCATGGTGGCTGTACTTGGATGGTGCCGCCCACACCACTATGTCTTCCGCCACCACGGGCGGTTGCCACTGGAGATTGCGAACAGTCTCCATCAGAATCTAGACCTGCTATGTTAAAATAGCCAGTTGCTGGGCCTGTGCATCTGTCACAACTGCTGGACGCGAAGAACTTAGTTCCATCACTGACGATGGTGGAGGGGAAAGTGCTTCTCACTGGGATGACTGGCCAGTAAAGCTGGTTGAATTACAAGCACATGTTTTCACCATTTTTAGAAACATAATCTATGCTTTATTTTTTCTTTTCACATTTCTTCTTACTTAGCGCGATAATCTATTGCGGTCAATCTACCTGCACCTACGATCGAACGTCAAAAAACCTACGCCTACGATCGAATGCCAGGAAACCTATAAGAGCACGTCTGCACTGATCGAAGTTAGCTCCGACGGATATGCTTAAGTTAGTAGAATAGACTAGTCAAACAAAAATCTGAGAGCAAAGTAACAGAGATTGTTCTAAAAGTATTAGATGTGTCATACCAAATTGATCAGGTTATCTTTCTTTTATAGGTGTTGAAGTGATAATCGTTGAACACGTGGGTTTCTTTTTTTTTCAATATAGCATGATCGTGGGTAAGTAATTAAAATTGTCCACTAATTATCGTTGTCCACTCTTTTTGGAGGCAGTTTTGTAAGGTCGATCGAGAGCTGGATAGATTATTTAGAGAGCTCTCATTGAACAGTTGATTAACTTAGGTACGATCGACCATCGATCGGTCGGTTGACTTGTAGAGATCGACTGATCATCGATCGGTTGATTAATTTGGAAAGGCCAACCGATCATCGATCGGTCGGTTAATTTGGAGAGACAGACTGATCATCAGTCGATCGGCGGATTTGGAGGCTAATCGATTATTTGTTGGTCGATCGGCAGACTTGAGACCAAATGATGGTTGGTCCGTCGGATGATAGTATGTTGATGCTCCTATCGTTATGTCAGTTAGACCGATGGTAAGTCGGTAGGCCGCTGACCCTTCAACAAGTCCTTCTATCACTAATCGTCAGTCGGTGAATGACCATCGATGACCGACGATCAATCAATTATTGATGAGTCGGACGGCAGTTTAATAGCCCCCAACAAGCAACACCAAATGTAACCAACATATAAAAATTCCTATACCATATTTATGCAACAAACTTCGCATAAAGAATATTGCTTTTGGTTCCAAGAAATTATGTTTAATAGTTTTATTTACATAGTCACTTTTTCATTATATGGTAAGATGTTTTCCAATGTGCCTTTATATAAGTAAAATTGTCCAGGGTAATCCATTGATAATACTGTTCAACAATTTTTCCACTTTTTTTTCTTTTTCTTTGGAGTGGATTGTTACACCACCCACATATAGCATGCCGCTCGCCTCATGAAGAAAGCAAGTTTGCATGTGTTTGTGTTTGGATTAACTTGACTAGTGGAAGTTTGATTATGAAAAGTTGGCATAATCGATTTTGCTTGCGATCGCATGAAGCTTGCTCAAGAAGAATTTGCCTTCGAGGACCGGTCCAAGAAGATTGTCATCTTAAGTAGGATTTTCCTCGCCAACTAATGGGGAGGGGTTATCAACTTTCACAGCCTTGGATCGTCCCCTAATGCACATGCCACCACGCTAAAAGCCTTTGTTCAAATCTTAGCTAATCGCTATTCGGCACCTAGTCAGGCAAATTGTGGCACCTCTACCGCATCGATGGTCAAGAAGACATGCATTCCTAGTATTATATAAACTATTTGATTTTTGACCATCCAATGCTTACATAATGTAGAGCTTAGGGATGTTCATATCATATAATTTTCTAATGGTACAAAATTCAAATATCATAAATTATATTTAGCAACTTGGATTATTGATATCTATCTAATGATTGCCCTATTAGGACTAATCTTAGTTGAATTATTGTGTGGATACTCATATATAACCTCTATTAGATTCCATCATAGATTTTCCACTTGAGTGAATGGAGAGATGAAACAATCACCCCTCTATTATGCTCCAAAAAGGAAAAAAATGCATAAATATTAAGGGTTAGGCAATGCTTGGATTAAGGACAAATAAAGTGCATCCTATTTATGCTTTGTTTGGTATAAAAGATGGATTGAAGAAAGGATGGATGAGGAATCCACCAATCGTTTCATATATTTAGTAAAACATGAAAGGATGGATAAAAATGATTCTCTCCTTTATTTGGTATAGAAGAAATGAAAGAAAAGATGGATAATATTTATATAATATTTTTATTAAACTATTCTTTAAAAAAAAATACTATTACCAATTTATTACACTAATTTATACTAAATAAATAAATAATATATAAATTTATAATCATTATAATCTATAATTATATAAATATTTAATTTTAGTTTAGTTTAATTTAATAAATAATTTTATAATTAAATTATTAATGAATTAATTATATAAATAACTAGCTAATTTATAATTTAATTTAATAATTAATTTTATTAATAATATAAATAACTACTTAATTTATAATTTAATTTAATAATTAATTAATACTATATAAATGATTAATTTAAAATAGTAAATAAAAATAGAAAAATTAAAAATAATTTTAGTTATTTAATTATAATTATCAAAATTATATACTAAAATTAAAATAATTAGTAATAAAATTTAATAGTATATATAAAAATAATATCAATAAAAAGGTGAAATAGTTTTATCAAAAAATTAATAAAAGATAATTTTATTAATATAAAAATTCATTCATCGATGCTCCATCCATCCTTCTCTGCATCCTTCCAAATTGAGAGGAAGCAAATTAATGGGTCAGAATGGATGAAAAATTCTACTTTTTTATCTATCCTTCCTGTAACTTTTTGAATCAAACAGTGGATGAAGGCTATTCATCCTTCCAACCTCATCCATTCTCCCTCCCATGACCCCAACCAAATACAGGATTAGTCTAGAATTAATACACAAATGCAATTAGACTGTCGATCAATGTAGCTCTATGCCTTAAATTAGTAAAACTTTATACTTAAGAGACCATGGAGCATATAACTTGATTTAAACTCTTAATACATAATTTTGTTAAAATAATATGATATTATAGTATTACATGAAAACAATATTCAATATTACTATAATTTTATTATATCATTATATTATATAATCTATTATTATATTTTAAATAATAAGATTTGAAGATTAAATAGATCCAAATTCATAAAAATCACTCCTTTCATTCACTTATCTTCAAGTAACATCTAAATGGTCCAAACATATGATTAGAGTTAACTTGATTAGGTAGGAGCAAAAAAGGAATCCAAGAGTTGAATGGGTCTCCATAGTATTAAGGTTTAGCTTGTTCTATAGGAGCATATAATTGGATTAGGTCTTCTCGGCCAAACTATATTTGATGTTTTTTTTTTGATAAATTAAATAAATTAAACCACTCAAGTGTAAATAAGTCTCATGATGTAAAATTTGTAATAGTCTAACGTGCTTAGCTATCCAATCAACGGTATCAATATTTAATGTTCTTTCACATGCTTGGCTATTGGATCTCACGCTCCACCTATTTCGAGATAGATGTAAATGATGAAATAGAAGAGAGCCTTTCTCTATCACCAAATTCTTAATAAATTTTTATTCTATCGGGCAACCAGAAGCCCTCCCTCTCTCCACCAACACTCTAGAACTTGCTGGAACTTCTCCATTACCCATGCCACTTGGAATTAATTCTATGCGAACTCCAAATCTACAATGTGCATTAGCTACCTTCCGCACTGCTACAACCATGTTGATGTAGTTGTAGCTCTTGGAAAGAGCTCGCTAGAGCTCTCCGATTATTCATTATAGATGTTGGCAGCGTACCTCCCCCTCCTTCATCATATCATCATCATCCATTGGAACACCAGCCCATTTTTAGACACTGATCCATTTTGCTAATCATGTCCATAAACATTTGAACTAGAGGTGGATGGTGGGGAGGGACCATGGATCAAATCAGGCCTGACCAGAGAGGAGGAGAGGAGGGAGCTTCTTGAACATCATAGAATTTTGTTAAAAGATTGACAGATCTGAGCTAATGGGGAAAGACTTCTTTCCACCATCACATTTGCTCCTCTCTTGAATCAAGAGAGGTGAGACTTGATGGTTAATCAACATTGGATGATTTTTTTCTCAAAAGACTGACTCTCTAAGATTCTGATCCAACAAGGCATACGAGCATTGCTCAACAACTTTAAAATTTTGGTTCATATTAGAACCATGCTGGGATAGCCAGCCAATATTTTTGATTCATTTGATTTGCTAGAAGCGGAGAGAAAAGCATGATGAACGAAAAAAAATAGAGAAATATTTTATATTGGATTAGAATTTCTTTTTTTTTAAAAAAAAAGAGGAAGCAGCTTCAAAATGATTTCTATATTTCATACAAAAAAAATTCATATAAAATATGAAAAAAAATATTTTTTATATTTTTTTTAAAAATATAAGTAAGTTTTTAGATATACTATGATATGATTTTTTATTAAAATTATAATATATACTTTACATAATTTTTTTTAATAAATAGATGCTTAATTAAATATAAATTATTTTAAAATATAACTTTTATGGCTAATAAAATATATAAAAAATATTTTTCTAATATCATATTTTTAAAGACTAATTTCTTATAAAAAATATTTTAATCAGAAAAAAATCTTCTCTACGAACCAAAAGAGTACTCGAATGCATGTTGTACGCTCCAGACCGGGTTTGGATCCTCCTGCATGTCTTATCGCACTGGTCAGTCCGGTACGATTTTCGACTGTTGCCACGTAAACAGATTTTATGTAAAAAAACGAAAAAAATTGAATCGGATGGCTCTTCCCCAACTTGACGGGGCGTCGTGGGGCGTCCGAGAAATTGATCCAGTGGGTCTCTCCCGCCGTTAATCCGTCTTCTTCTTCCTTCCGATCCTCTCCACGGCGTGCAAATCGTAGCTCGAAGGGAGGATCCGACGAAGTCCGTGCGGGTTGGATACCAAATACCACACTCGGGTTGAAAGCTCTCTTTGTCTCTGTTTTCTAACTTCTTCCAATTTGCCGCGAAGGGGAAGGGCCGAGGGAGACGTGCATTCGTTCTTGTACCGGTTGAACACCCTGGTCACCTTCGCCGCCGTCCTCCTCGCGGTGCTGTGCGGCGCTCCCTCCTTCCTTGACGCCTTCAACTCCCACTCCGTCCGCGCCCATGCCGAGGTCACCATCTAATCCTCTCTCTATGCCCGTTTCAATTTTTCTGTTCTTAGCTACAACCCTAGACTTTGATTCCAATTCCAAGATGAAATTTAACCTCCTGTTTTCTTCTATGGCAAGGATTTCTTAGTCCATGATGAGCTGTGAAATTTCTGGTTTGGTCGTTCATGTAGGATTCCTTCATGTGTATCGGAATATCAGAATATCTTGTTATTTTATTTTTTTAAAAAATAGAACAAATGCTTTTTCTCCCGACAACTAGGTGTTTCGGTTAGATAGTGAAGTTTCCAAAATCCAAAAAGTCGTGGAATTGGAACTCTAATTTATCGGGCTCTTTTCCCTGTTAAATTTTCCTCTCTCTTTTTTTTGTATCTTTGAACTTTTTCAAGTTAACAAGAACACAAAGCACGAGGTTGAAAAAACAATCATTCAAAAATAGCCACCAATAGTTTTAAAGAGTTGTATTTTTTTTTTTTGTCGCACCACTGCGATGTGTGTTTGCTCTATTTTGAAGCAGAAAGGAGAGTTATCCAATAAATCTAAACAGGATATTCTTAGACCTTAAGATTAAAGGCATCGATTTGAAGTCTCACCCAACTCAAGATGCTATCATAAATCCTCATAATTGGGTGTTATGCGTCCATTCCCATAGAAAACTCCCAATTTCACCAGCCTATTTTAGCGTACATGAATTATTGCAGGGATAATTAGTTGGGTTTTGTTGCTGCTGAACCACGGGCTCGAGGTCGGAGAACTCATCCTCGGTTAGAAGGCACTGAAGTGCTGGAGTGACACCTGCAAAAACAAGTTCCTGACCGAATTGTTCTCCAATAGAGATCGTTCGATGCTCAAGTCAATGGTTAGAAAACAGAGAGAGAGAGAGAGTGAAAATTGTTGAAAGAAATATACCTTTGGATCTCCGCTCCCCCTATTAATAGTGAAGGGATAAGTGTCATGTACGCCTGGGAGAATCAACTGATTCTTGGATTTCACATGTCGACGCAACGGAAGAGATTATCTTTCCGCATTTGGACATGGGGCTGGTTGATTATTTGCCTTTATGATAAGGTTCGATTTGAGCCATTCCGATTTCCTTATCTGAAATGATTTTCTTCCTGAAAGAGTTGCTATTGCATGATTGGCTCAACTTGCTAGAAATATGAGTCTCAAACTGAGACGTTTGCGAGATCAGAGATCGGATAAGGCTGAAGTCGAGACCTCCAATGATGAATAAAGCATTTAGGACCCTTCGACAATGGATGAAAGCAGGGTTGGGACCGCTGAGTTCAGGGGTTGCACCAAGCCAATGTCTGTATTTTTGATGGATAAAGCAATTTGGCACCATCGTGGTCGGAGAAGTAGTGAAGCCGAAGTAGCGACCTCCGACCTCAGATAAAATAGGATTTAGAATAGCCAAGGTTGGAGGTTTGAATAAGTTGAAGTAGAGACCTCCGACCTTAGGTAAAGCTAGATTTGGGACTACCGAGGTTGGATTAAGCTGAAGTCGATACCTCTGAGGTCATAACTTTGATGGTTCCAAAGTCGCGACCTTCGTTGTCAGAAAGCAAAGTGTCGAGGTCGAGGCCTAATGAGGCCGAGGTGGGTACTGAATAGAGCATAAAGATCATTTGGTTGCCTGTACGTCAATTTCATGAGATCGGCTAAAACCGATCTCCTTCATCTTGAAGGATGGCCGAAATCCAATCTCCAACAATGTCGAGGGTGGGGGTGTACCCACAACAAGTTCCTTGGAGGTTATTTAGATTATGGGTATAATTTTGGATGCCGAAAAACACCATATATTGTTTTTGCTCATGGGTGCAAGCCATAGTCCTTTGGTTTGATTGAGGGGTGGTCGCAGAGGAAATGAACAACATGGAGGATGGGAGATGCCACTGATTCTGCAATCTCAAGATATTTGGGATGCTACAGACCTTTCTTCGAATAGATTCTCATATCCCATGAGCCGAGAAAAGAGGGCATGATAGAGAGGAGATAAATGCAAGTGAAGGAGTGGAACTTTCATGGTTTGAATGGACTTGTGCAATAGCCGGTCCACATATTTAAGCACACCAATCATTGCCCAATCACAGTATCGTTGATCCTTAATCATAGTTAGCAAGTGTATGCTTGAATCTGCCAAACCTTTGGCAATTCTTTTATGGTTCTTATATGCAATGTTTTGTCATTTTTCTCTTTAGACAATTACTTCTCTGGAGGATAAGTACTCTTCAGTTTAGATTACAAAGGTGCTAAATTCTACCATTCATGAGTATATAATCATCTCTTGTTTCTCTTTCAGGTCATCAAGTTTAATTGATTTCGAAAACAGTTGCGTGGAAATGATGAGGTTAGGATTTTTTTTTTTTAAAAAAAAACAAATTGATGGGCAATTGCTATACCTTTCATTGAAATAAGCGAGAAAATGTATCTTTCATCTGAAATTATGTTCTCTTTAATTGGATAACAAGTTAATTGCATATTTTATCTGCTTTTTTGGTCATTAGAAGGGTACAAAAGATCATAGCATCTGTCACCTATTTATCTCGTAATATGCTCTAGCAAGAATATGTTTTGCTCATCCGGGACCTTCTGCTGTGTGTTTCTATAACTGATGATCATATTGCTTATACATGAATGCATGCATGCATGCATGCGTACATATGTACATACATATATGCTTAATTAACTTGTTTCGGTAAAATGTCAAATCGAAGTTTGACCATGTTTTGTTGCTTTTATTAATATGCATTGGTCCAAGTTGATATTGTTGAAGATACTTGGTCACTTGCCTGCTTGGACTGCAAGATTCTCATCTGTCTTCTGTCGTAGACACTCCTTTCAAACACTTAAATCACAAATAAAATATCATTTCCCTTGTACTGGTCTATTTAACTTAATATTTTAAATTTACTCTTGGAAAAACAAAAATTTTCACACTTCTTTTGCTTAATATATCCTTTGCCTGTAATACTTTCAGTCAACTCTGATGTTCTGCAAGCACTATTAATTTCTCTTAAATTAATACTGGACTTCATTTTGTGCATGAAAACTTCAAGGATACGTCATGATGCATATTCTTTTGCGCTTCTGCCATCCTTATTCTTCTTTGCTTGAAAATAACACTGCAAAAGAAAGAAGCAAAAGTGAAGAAGGTAAAACAATAAATGAATGAATATATGAATAAGTAAATAAATGATTTCAACCATGATATGGATAGAGAGGGCTGCGGGAAAGAATTCTATCAAATTTGCCTTGCACAGTGTTTTAAAATACAGTGCACGAGGTTGCATATTTATACTCAGTCTCCTAACACAATGCATTCCATATATGTAGCTGTTGTATGTTATTGAGCTGCATAAGGGCCAAAAAGATGGTTTGCTTATGGAAGCATGTGCAGTATGATTAGGTATTATGCGGTTGCATGTGCAGCCTACTTATTATTGCATGACCATATATGTGTCCATTTTATCATTATGCAACACATGGTTGGCCATCTCTTATACTGGCCCACGCAAAACAGTGCATGTTGATTATTGGGTTAGATGTGGGTTTCAGATAGATCGAATATGTGTATAATAATAATGTCAATATGTTAATTATGCCACAAATATAACTTGACTAAGGAGCACTTAATTCTAGATGTTAGTGTTATTAGTATTGCTATTATTTATAAATATTTTTTTTAAATATAGTTTTTATTTTTAATATTTAAACTACTAGCCACTTATGCAGCATATATGATGCATATGCACCATGCAGTCTCTTGACTGCTTGGATATCGTAGCCACCTTGTGAAACACTGGATTTGCCAATGAGATGGTGGTTTACCTCCAAAAATAACTCTTAAATGATGCAAGCATAGATGTAAGCAAGCCAAGTTCAAGTTAGCCTCGTGATGCCTAAGCTCCACTTGTGTTGTGATTAAGTCAAGATTAAGCTTTGCTCATCAAATTTTTTGATGCGAACTTGGGTATTCACCGGCAGTTTCTTTTGGTGATTTTTGAAAACTCAAAGTTCCCTGTTTGTTTGTTATATTTGACTAAAGGAAATGTATTCTTCCTTATATTAGATAAGTTTGTATCTACTAAGTAAATTTAGAATTAGTTTTTTATTTATGAAAACTAAAATATATAAATACACGTCTGGTGTTTGACTTGTATTGCAAGCTTAAACATGAATGTGTTAGTTGAGAATCTTGAGATTGACTCACTTGTTGGATGATGCAAGATCAAGGTTTTTAAAGAAAGAAGGCACAAGGTGGGCAGCTAGGGGCTACTCAGTGCCTGGGCCCTAGATGGGTGCCGAAGTGGCTGCCTGATTGCAGACCTTATTGCCACCTACGGTCGTGGTAGCACCCGAGTAGTGATAATGTCTGCTAGTGCTTCTAATAGTTCTAGAAGCAACAGACCTGCAACAACCCTCCATAACTAGTCTACAGGTAGGCTAGTGACAGAGAGAAAGAAGAAGAAGAGGGAAAGAAGAAAAACCAAAAAAAAAAAAAAAAAAATCACCTGAATGAGCTCCTCCATTGCTGCTTTTTGCTCGCTGCTTTCCACCAATGATCACCGCCAACTAGACCACCATTAGCCCTAGGGCTGAGGGCTGGAGCTAAGGGACAACTTTCTCCATCTCTGTTTGTCACCTACATCTATAAGGGCGGCACCTCCAACCAGGTAACCACTAGCCCTAAAGTTAGAGAAGGAGATGATGAATGGGTAGGTGAAAGTAATTGACAGAGGGAAAGTGATGTAAAACAAAAAAATAAATAAAAAAATAAGAAATAAAATTTTTTTAAAAAAAATAAAAGAAAAAAATAAAGATTTAAAATTTGGATTTTAGAATTTAATTAATCAATTATTTAAGTCTATCTTTTTTCGTACCAATGGAGTCTTTAAATAGAAAAATAAAAAGTAACACAACAAAAGTCTAATTTTTGATTTGAATCCTAACAGAACTCTTCTTATAGAATTCGAATAAAATTAAAAGTTTCAATAAAATAAAATAAAATAATTTAAATAGATATAAAATTAAATGTATAAAAATAAATTAGGATTAAGATTTAGCGATATTTTTTTTTGGAATACGTACAACATCTCTGATTCCCATCATTTTCTCTTGGTTGAAAAGAACTCGGTTTTGATGAGAAATTAATGTAAGCTTCTAAAACGTCTGGATCAATGCATCGTAGATCTTCTTCAAGGATCCAAATAGCATCTGAGTCTGGACAGTCGTACCATTTAATTAAGAATCGATGAAATCTTCCATCAGTAGTAGAAACACTCTCGTATGTGATAATACGTTCAATTTGATCTGATGAAGACAGTGAAAATGATGGAAGAACTAGAACTATCACTGAAGGAGATGAAGTGTGATCTCTGCTATTATCTACATACATAGTAGGAGGCTCGAATGTGCCTCGATAAGATAGTAAGTCCTCAACATTGAAAATTAGATTAAATTTTAAATTATAAGGTAATTCTATAAAATATGTATTAGGCTCAAATTTATAAAGAATACGAAATGGATCAGTGATTTGAGCATGTAACTTTTTAAATAAATTTAGAAGATACTATTTATGACGAATACGAACCTTCATATAATCACTCTCGTTAAATTTCATTATTTTATGGTAAGCATTATCAACAAGTTTATATTTGTCAGTACTCATAGCAATCTTTTGTCTAATATATTTAGTAAAAGAAGTGATAGACACAGAAGTATTGTTATTTATAGATAAGGAAATAAGTTCAATAGGTTGACGAGGATTGAAGCCATAAATAATTTTGAAAGAATTTTTATCAGTAGATCTATTTACTAAATTATTATAGGCAATTTTTGCTATAGGCAATGATAAATCCCACATTTCAAGTTTATTACCAACTAGATACCTAAGTAATTTACTAAGATTATTATTTACAACCTCTATTTGACCATTAATCTATGGATGAAAGGATAAAGAAAATTTTAAATTTATCCCAAATAGTTTTCAAAGGATTTTTCAAAAATAACTCATAAATTTGATATTATGGTTAAATATTATGGAAGAAGGCAAATCATGAAGTCGAACTACTTTTTTAAAGAACAACTTTGTAATAAAAAAATATTAGAATTCTTTTGATTGAAAATGAAATATGCTATTTTGGAGAATCGATCAACAATTAGAACTATGGCCTTCTTTATTATCTATTTTTTATTTTTTTCAAGTTCCTCAGGATTCAACCTATAATACGAATAATTAAATATCTATGACTTTGGGACTAAATTAATAGTATGTTGGATGTTATGCATGAGAGGTAGGTCATCGGATATATTTTCTGGGGTTACATCCTTAAATTCTTCTTTTAATTACTTAATTTCAGGAGGTGAGTTATCTTGAAAATCTGAAGTCAGTTGAATCTCATTTCTGAGAAGAATAGCTAACATTGTCTCAGATTCTTCATTTTGTTTTTCAATTCTTTATGAGTTAAAATATGATAGTTTTTCTGTTTAGGATGTTGAAGAGAGTTCTTATTCTCTTTGACAGGTTTAATATTCATAGAGTTTCCACTATCAATGACAAGTTTGCAGACCTTATTCTCATATTGGTCATATATATGAAAAATATTAGTATGTTTTCAAGCCACAGAGTCTGTAGGAGCGCTGACTATACCTCGCATGACATTAACACAATCTCATGATTCTTCATATTCTTTATCATACTCTTCTTCTGAATTAGTTGATTCTAGAGAGTTAAAGTCTTTTCTGTCGTACTCATCTCTCCTATGATAATGAGAATTCTCAAAATTATTTATGAAATGATAGATAATTGGAGAGGCTGTTGTGTAGATCGGAAATATCTAAAAAGACTAATTAGTATGTATGACATGATTCAGTAGGTTTAAAAGTTTGTAAAAGAGATTGATGAATAGGTTATTACTAAAAATATCATCTTCTAGAGATTGTTTGCGTATTCTTGACTCTCTTAGGGATAATTGGTGTTCTAATCTATAAGATTTGTTATGTCTATACGGTTATTTATTTGATTAGCACGAAGCTCTCTAATCTCAGTATGAAGTCGATCTAATGACCGATAAATCTGATTTAAAGATTCTTGGAAGGCTGTTTGAATTTTTTTTATTATTTTTAGTTCTTTTTTTATTGCAGTTTGTGCATCTTTTAAATTACTAATAATTATGATAAAAAAAATTAAATTTAATATATTTTTAAAATTTAATTATGATGATTACAATCAAAATTATAGAGTTAAATTTAATATTTATATTTTTGGTTTGTATAATAGTAAGATATATGAGTGTTTGATATGTACAATAGTAGATATGTGAAGAAAAATATAGGATAAAATTAAGAATTAAATAATTTAAATTATTTAAAAATTTAAAAAAATTTAAAATTAATAAAAAAATTATATCTTTCATTTTGAGATGTAGGTTAAAGATAATTTTTTATTTATTTATTTATTTATTTTAAGTATATGGGTTGGGTCTATAGGGCACATCGTTGTTTATACGGTCTGTCTGTGGACCACGTGAACCGCTTTTTTTTTTTTTTCCTCCAATGCCTTCTAGGACTCCCACGACCAACGAGGGCAGGAAAGGGGGCGCCGGCTTTCAACCGGTCAACAGTGGGACGAAACGGCGAGCGGCCAACGGTGTCGGGGCATGGGCATCCAGTGCCGGAGGTGCTAGTGCAGGTGTCTGGGCCGACGGGAACCTTTCAGCTGGTGGTCGGAGAGGACTGGAAGGAAGATTGCTGTCGGCCGGCGGCGGGGCGATGAGAAAGGCGATGGAAAAGGAGGTCGTGCAGATGATGAAGGCGGCGATGAAGGTCGGCGGCGGGCCGGGCTGCAACACGGGAGGCGTCTAGCGGGCTGGCGTCGATGTCGACGGCGGAGGGAATAGACGGCAAAGGGGCTCGACGCAGGCGTCTCACCCATCGGTCGGGCGGTGGACGACAGCGAGAGGCGGCGGAGCAGGGTCGACGGGAGGTGGTTTTCTTCTTCGGCCGCTCCAAGCCTTCCATCCGATCGGGAGCTTCTTGGAGAAAGGTTAGAACAGAGGGTCAATGTCGGACTGCGACGGGAGTGACGTCGACGGCGACGGAACGGGCTGCGACGGGAAGGTGACGGACGTCGTCGTCGGAGGGAGTTTGGAGCTTCGATCGAGACTCTTGGAGGTGATCGAAAGGACGGGTGGGCGTCGGCGATGACTGGAAGGAAGGGCAAGCACCGGCGGTCGTCGAGAGGAGGGAGTGCGGCTGGGTTGTTGCTTCACTCGACCTTGCAGCCGGGATCTACGGAGTCGAAGATCCCGGAGACCTTCGATCGGGATGAAGGGTGCAGCGGCGACGGAGGACGCGGTGATGACCATCGTCGGCAAAGGAGGCAGCAAGGGGGGGCTGCGACTCGGAAGAAAGAGAGTGAGAGAGAGAGGGGGGGGGGGGGGGGGGGGGGGGGGGGGGGGGGGGGGGGGGGGGGGGGGGGAGGGAAGGACGGGGAAGAAGATGCAATTTTTTTTTTGTTTGGTCGGGTGGAAGGCGACGGGTAAGAGAAAAAAAAAATCGGATTATGGTGGACGAAAGAAAGAAAAAAAATATGCAAAAAAAAAATTACAGACCTGATACCGAATTGATGTAAAATAAAAAAAATAAAATAAAAAAATAAAAAAAATAAAAAAATAAAAAAATAAAAATTTAAAATTTATATTTTAAAAATTTAATTAATTAAATTTGTTTTTTTCATATAAATGAAGTCTTTAAATAAAAAAATAAAAAGGTAATCTAACAAAATCTAACTTCTGATTTGAATTTTAACAGATTTTTTTAAAAAAAATTTAAATAAAATTAAAAATTTTAATAAAATAAAATAAAATAATTTAAATAAATTTATAAAAATAAATTAGAATTAGAATTTAGTGATGTTTTTTTCTTCTTATGATTCCTATCAAAAGGGATAAATGTTAAAAGAGGTGATGGAAAGTAATTGGATCAATTTATGCATAAGGGTATATGACCCATTTTGCATCCAAGCCTGTTTCACTTGCTCCTAAAGTTCACGGTTTAGCATGAACGCATGGCCAGATGCCTGCCTTTTACCAAACTGCTTTCTTGGGCGGACTGGGCTCAGTTGGAGCCTGAGGAGTCCAACCTGCTTGAAGCGGGTGCCTAGGTGGTTGCCTAGCTTGCTTTCTAAAACATTGCATGGGAAAACAATTTTTTTATGCTTTGGCTTTTTTACTTCTAGATCCTTAACTTGCTTTTGTTTCTTGTACCTATTTCCATAACCACTATAAGAATAAAACCTCAGTCCTTCACCATGATGCATTTCATTTTTGTCTCTTTTTTCTTGGCTACCTCTTTTAATAACTACTCCAAGAATAGAACCTAAATTCTTCAGCATGATGTATGTGTTCTTGTTCTTCTGCAAACTCTCTTGAGACTAACTTTGGAAATGTGAGTTCAATGGTAGTCATATTTAGTTTTGAACTAATTGAAAAATGTTGATTGAGATTGAGGGATCATTTAAATCAATGCAAAATGATCAACAATCTAGCCAATGCTCACCAAATAATTGATGGGTTGTCATCTTGAGGAAATTTTGACTTGCTATATATTCCTTAGAATCTACTCTTTTTTTCACCAAATATCTCACAAAGACTTGCCACGATCCAAGAGCCATATATACTATCCCGCTTAATTGCTTGTTTTAGTTTAGTGGGAGTGACATCCTTGGGCATATTGTCACAAAATGAAACATGCTCAAACATGGATATATGTCTAGCTTACCTTTCCAGCGCATATTTTTGGACCTTTCAGTTTTTGTCCTCCTAAAATGTTAGCCAGAAAGTTCTTGACAATATAACTGCTTTCAACAGTAAAATATATGCATAAATCATATTATTATGATGTCTAAATACAACTATAATGTACAAGATCAAGAAAATATAAAATTATAATGGTCAACAAAGTAATCTTATTGTTCATCAAGGAATGGAGTTCAAATGATGAATTTCTTTTCTAAAGAAAAAAATGGAAGACATCTTTAGTTTGTGATGGAAAAATAGAAAAAAAAATATTTGCGTTATGCGTTCTTGTGTTTAGACTGGGGAGATCATCCAGATGTGTTCCATCTCATGTTTTGTACAATAAGTGCCCACCTACCCATATATTCCAGCCCAGAAACATCTAATACCATGGGAACATGTCCTTTGGGAGCATATTGCCCTTGTGCTGATTTACCAATGCTTGCACATATCATGAGCAGAAGTGAATCAC
Organism: Cocos nucifera; assembly: GCA_006176705.1. Lineage (NCBI taxonomy): Eukaryota > Viridiplantae > Streptophyta > Magnoliopsida > Arecales > Arecaceae > Cocos > Cocos nucifera. Next base: position 4,081,767 of record QRFJ01000008.1, read on the forward strand.
CAATTATTTTCAAGGTGGTCTATAACAAGTTTCTTCCTGACCTTTAGGTAAAGCTCTACATCCATGGGTATTAGATGATGGTGAAGCTTGATGACTATGTCTTTCATAATGTATATTTAATTTTCTTGGGCCAGGGAACAACATTATAGATTAACAAGATATCAAATATCTAACAAAAATAAATGTCATGATCAAAATGTAAAAAGTGATCCTGTCATTATCTTATTCTAACAAGTATAGGGAGAGCCTTGGCATGATGTTAAGGCTGCTTTATTGTGGCTTGACTGTCCTTGGTTCGAAAGATAGGAAAAAGTCTCTCCATGCATGGAGGTAAGGCTAGTATATCCGACCCTCCTTGGACTTCTAGTGGTAGGAGCCTCGTGCGTGGGATGCACTTTTTATCTTATTCTAACAAGTACAATGTTTTCATAGTGTCCATTCTATTTTTCTATATAATTTGATTGTCCATGCATGTTGGTTGCATATGGTTAGTGTCTGGTAGAAGGACTTTGTGCCCCTGCTGAATTGCATGCAGTCATGTAGAAGTTTATATACTAAAATTAAAGGCCATGATTGGCTCAATATGTGACTCTATGACTTCTTTGCATGATTGACCTTAATAAATTAGGCTTGACCTTGAACATACATTTTGGAAATTGCTCTCTCTCTCTCTATATATATATATATATGTGTGTGTGTGTGTGTGTGCGCGCGCGCGCGCGTGCATGTGTAATTCTAATATCATGTTTCCTTAGCTTGTGCCTTATCTTTTCTATCGTTCATTCAGATACATATAGATATGAATATGAGATGCACAGGAAGCGGTATACTGATAAGGTTACCATCTGGCAGGTCAGCTTGACCTTGAACATTTCTATGGACTTGAGATCATTGTTTACATGGAATACAAAGCAGGTATGTTGCAAGTTGTTCTTGCAGTTTCACTGTTTCTGTATAACATCAATTCAAGACTCACCATCTGATATTGAATTTAATATTCATAGATAGTTGTATAGATATGTTCTATAATATTCTTTTGCCTGTAATAGTCATCTATTTGTAGGATGACTTTGTTCTCATATCTTTATGCCTTTACTTGATGGTAATACTTAGTCCATCATTAGCTCTGAAATCAGTTTTGCTATGCTGAAATTTGCTTTTGTTAAAAGATATAAATTGCTGTATAATCATTGCTTGATCTTCTTCTTGAGGCTCCAAGGTTTGAATCTCCTTCAATTTGAGAACAATGTTTGAGATTTTAATGCATTATTTTCTTTAAAGTTCTGGACTATACAGTTGTTTCATGCTGTTTGTGTTTGCCAAGTGGAAGTCCTAGTAGACATTAGAAATATGAGGTAGTATAGCTCTTCATGATGAAGTGTATAGTTTGTGTACAAGGAAGCAATCAAGTATCTGATAATTATATTGAAGTAGCAGCAGCAGATCATTATGTGTTTTGCTCTTAAAAATCTTAATTATTTGCCATTTGTATGACATTCTGATAAGCACACAGGAGCTTGATGGGAGTAGCATATGTGATAGACTTGAGGATAGAGAGGCTTATGGTGTGAGAAGACGGTGGGTTGCAACACATATTCCATTGACAGGGAGAGTAGCGCAGCTTTCTAGAGCATAGGTGCATTCAATAGTAAGAGCACCAGTTAAGTTATACAAATTGAACAGTTGATTAGATAATATATAGAGACTATTGATGTTAAAAATATTTGATCCTATCTAATCATGATTTAATCATGTTTTAAGGTTGTTAGCTGATTTTTGTTCAGCTTCATGTAGTGACACCGATCTTTGACTAATTTTATGTGGCAAACATATTATGGTGGCTGGAAAAACTGTAAGGTATCCTGGTTATATCTGCCCTCTGTTAGTGTTTGCCCTGATAAGACATGAATAGGATACAAGCTGCATGACTGAAGACATCAGGGCACCAGGCATCTGCTTTCTTTTCTTTCTTCTGCTTTCTTCTGCCATTTTCTCTTCATTGTTCTATTACATAACTGTTCTTACTTTCTTTCCCTTTTGTTCTTTCAGTCTTTTGAGAAAGATGTTCTTGCTTTACTTCATGCTTGTGGATTCTGTGACCAAAGCCTTTTTGAACATTGAACCTCATTGTAGTTTAAGCTATCCCATGTTGTTAATAATATTGTTCTTATACAGTTTTGCAGTAGGCTGCTTTTGTTCACGTATTTATTTTGATCTGTATGCAGTTTTTTGTCTTTCTGGCTGCTGAGTATGAAACTTCAAAAAATTCCCTGAATCAGGTAGACTGTTAATTACTGCTCCTGCAGCAATTGCTGTCCACGTTATTATTGTTGTTGAGTTCACTCTATGGTTTGCTTGTCAATCTTTGATACTCAAGCAAATTTATAATGTCAATGACTTAGAGGAGTGTATGGCCATTTCAGATTTCGATAATTATACAGAAGGATCATAGTTTGGAAATATTTCTCTTTTATAAGGAATATTTTGGACCCTGTACATACATATTAGTTTTGCTACTGTCCCCATCAATAATCTTGGATTGCTACATCTCCTCCATTTGCAGTTAGCATGGTAGAAGGGCTTTCAGAATCCATGGAGTGGTAACTATATTGTCTACTTGGCATGTTCTATTGAACCAGCCAGCGCTTTCTGTTTGGTCTTTACTGATTAATAACAGCCATTTGGTCATGATCAACTTTGCTAAAAAATCCAAAAATTGTATGGCTCCTGCTCTCATCTGAGTTCATTACTAGAATATTAATATTCAGTGTTCTAAGGTATGTTTGGTAAGTAGTATCAGAATATTACTATTTTCCTTGAATCTCATCTACCAAAGCAGCGATCTGAATTTTTGTTCAATATCCTTGCTCTTTGTGAAACCTAAACATGGACCAGTCAGTATTCATTTTTAGGGGTCATGCTGTCATATGAGCTAGTAGTTTAATCCTCAGGATCCTTCTCAGAGTTGGGCAAGTTGAGCATGGTTTAAGTTGGGAGAAATCTAATAATTTCCGATGTTCAAAAATATAGCTGCTTTTATATACTATTATGATGTGGAGATTGCAGTTTTGTGGATTCAATTGTCCAGGCCAATAATTTGCTTACATAATTAAAGCACTTTATCTACCATCATCTTGTGCTGTTTTCTGCTCCATGATTTTCACTAAGGTGCTTGCTGAAGGGCATTTCGTGTTGATTTTTCTTTTGTCCTTTGTTTAGATTTCGCTATGGGATTCTATAATCCCTGACAAGGATCATGCAAAGTTCCAGGCACAGGTCGCCAACAAATATCCCCTGATTGATCAGGCAGGTTTTTCTAAGAATTGATACCTCCTTTAGAAGTCGATGCAAATTATAAGCAAGAAAGTATATTACAATCTCAATACACAGTATATTACCCTACTTTTTTGACAGGAAACCAATGGTTTGCATTTATTTTGTCCAGGGAAGCAACCTTCGTGGTAAGAAAGTTGAGTTTGTTCTCCACTGGCATGCTATGCCTCGGACAGGTAGAATGATTGAAGATAAGATGGCTGTGTCCAATTTCTATCTACCTGAGGCTTATACATAGTTTACAGCACGTGCCATTCCTCACTGATTGTGATAATTCATGGGTACTATTGGGGATAAATTCCACTTCCGCCGAAGTTCAGTCTGATGCTCAGCCTAGTGCAATCGGTAGTCACGGAAAGGCTTCAGCGGATGAGCCTTAGTTAAACTCCTTCAGTCGGCCGAATTCTTTAGAGGCCGAGCTCCTTCGATCGAACTTCTCAGCGATTGTGCCCCGATCGGACTCCTCAATGGCCGAACTCCTCAACAGCCGAACTTCAGTTGGACCCTCTCAAACACCTTCGGTCAGACTCCTAGATCCCTCCTTCAGACGGACGCCTACAGGAGCTGAACTCCTTCCGGGCTCCTTCAGCTAGTGTTCCTCCCGGGCGATCCTCTCCAGCCATATTTTCTTCGGAAGTCCGAACTCCTCCGAAATGGGTACACGTCAAAGCTCTTCAACCCTCCATTCGGTCCTGAGTGGCTCAGTATCGGACGGCTGCGGCCGTCACCATCAGTCCGCTACAGACGACAGCGATTCGCTATCGGACGGCGATGGCTGTCACCATCAATCTGTTGCAGGCGGCACTGCAGACGGCGCCTTCCCCCGGGACTGACTTCGTCGGATCTTGAGCGGCCCGCTACCTGACAGTTGCAGCCATCACCATCAATCCGCTACGAGCTCCGTCTATAAAAATGATCCTTCAGATACATTTTCGCTAAGCGCTAAGCTCTAAGCTCTCCTCTCCTTCTCTAAACTCTGTCGAACTCATTCCAGAGCACTTCATTTTTTGTTGGCCAGAAGAGCTGACTTGATCATCGGAGAGTCCTGTCGGAGCCACCCCCATTGGCTCCGGACGGAACTTTATTTTGTAGGTCACCAGTGGTGACCTCGTCCTCCTTCACTCCAGCTGGATCCGACGACAATCAGATTTTGTACCAACAAAATTGGCACTAAAAGGAAGGCCCCTCTGCTTTTGAGGTTTTCTTATTCTTAAAGGAGTGCTCAGCGACGACCTCTCTCTTCCCTCTCTTGAGATTTTCCTTCTTCCTCTCTAGAACTTTTTTCTGAGAGAAAATGCCCCCAGGAGAGTTTCGATCCGACGATCGGTGGCCTCCACGGCCTGATCTCGTTCAGATCCATCTGTTTCTGCTTCAGTTCCGACAACCCAGGTCCCGCCTGTAGCTGTGGTGGATGCGGAGCCGTTCGACCTGCTCGTCCAGCAGGTTCGTGGCCTCACAGAGGCGATGCAGGCGGTACAGGCCATGCATCAGCAGGCCCCGACATCGGCTCAATCGGTGCAGGATTCTCCAGAGCCCTATGGTCTGATCCAGGAATGGCTGACTTGGGCTATCTGGCCTCCGATCCCCAGAAGAGGGAAGCAGAGGATGGAGGCTCCCTGCTCGGACTATGACTCGACTCAGGAGGAAGCTTCGCACCTATTCTATCAGAAAATCTTAGAGTTCAAAGATCGTGAAGATCTCCTGGATCAAAGGCAATTAGAAATGAGCCGACGAATTGAAAAACTTCGTCACATTTCCTCCTCATGTGGTAATGACATTTGTACTGACCCTCCTTTTTCGTAGAAAATTATGCAAGAATCGATTCCGTCGAACTTTAAGGTTCCGCAGTTCGAGAGTTACGATGGGACCATCGATCCGATCGACCTTCTGGAAGCCTTCCGGACAATGATATTGCTCCATGGCATGCTAGATGCTATCTTGTGCCAGGCTTTCCCCTCTACTCTTAAGGGAGCCGTCAGAAACTGGTACTCGACGCTTAAGCCAAGTATCATCTTATCGTTTGATTAGATGAGCCAACAGTTTGCAGCCCACTTCATCAGTAGTCGGCGTCCGCGTCGAGATTTGGATTTCTTAATGACCATTAGATAGAAGGAGGGGGAACCCATCCGGACTTATGTCATCCGGTTTAATGCTGCCGCATTGGAGGTTCGGAATCTGGACCAATCAATTGCCATGGCCACCCTCAAAGGCGGCCTTCAGAAGAATGACTTGCTGTTCTTCCTGGAAAAGAAGTATTCCAGGAATTTTGCTGACATGCTAGCTCAGGCTGAAGGTTATGCTCAGGCAGAGAAGGCCTTCAAGGCCAAGGACGATGAAGCTAGCGGCAAGCGGCGAATCGACGGACCGGACAGGCCCATCGAAGAAGGAAAGCGGAGTGAAGCTCGGCCATGTTCTCAGACTCCTTCTGGGCGCAGGCAAGCCCAAACTCTCCCTCGGACCCAGAGGCGAGGAAGCTCCGATGGAAGGGCACGTCGAGGTTCTCCCCAGCGTCGAGGTTCTTCCTAACGAAGATTTCACAACTACGCCCCTCTTAACGCTCCGAAGATCCAAGTGCTGATGGAAATCAGGAAACAACTTTTGAGACTGGAGAGGATGCGTTTCTGTCCCAGCAAGTGCAATCCCAGCAAGTTCTGTCTTTATCATCGTGATCACGGCCACGACACTGAGGAGTGCATCCAACTTCAAGACGAGATCGAAGAGCTTGTCAGGCGAGGTAGACTTGGCCGATTCCTGTAGAGACGGCCTGAAGAGCGGGAGGGTCAGCTGAGGGCGTTACCACCAAGTGAGGAGGACCAACAAGAAGATCGGCCGCCTCTCGACGTCATCAATACTATCTCGAAGGGACTTCAACAAGAAGAGGCCAGCGGATCTGAGGGATCGGTGAAGAGGCGGAAGACCAAAGAACCCGTGATCTTTACCGAGGCGGACGCCGGGGGATCCAATTTTCACACAATGATGCGGTTGTAATTTCTTTGAATATTGCCGACTATGATGTACGCCGCATTTTGGTGGATAATGGAAGCTCGATCGACATATTGTTTTACGATGCCTTCTCGAAAATGTTCTTATCCGATGACCGTTTGGGGCCTATGAACTCGCCACTGGTAGGATTCACTGGCAACGTCGTACCAGTTGAAAGCATAATAACTTTGGCTGTGACGGCAGGGCAACGTCCGAAACTGGCCAAAGCGTAAGTCGATTTCCTAGTCATGAGGACTCCGTCCGCCTACAATGCCATTCTCGGCCGATCTGGTCTAAATGCACTTCGGACGGTGGTGTCAATCTATTATTTGAAGATGAAATTTTCGACAAGTCACGGGATCGAAGAGGTCAGGAGAGATCAAGCTCTGACAAGGCACTGCTACTCAATCGCCCTACATAAGGAAGAATGGTCCGACCCTTATCTTATTGACGGACTGGATGTCCGCGACGACCTTACTAAGGAGCGGGGCGAGTCTATGGAGGACCTCGTCTCTGTGCCCTTAAATGATGGGAACATGAAGCATGTGGTGCAAATCGGCTCCAACTTGGCAGGCGAGGTTCGGGAGCAACTCGTTGCCTTTCTCAGAAAAAATGCGGACGTCTTCGCCTGGACCCCAGTGGACATGTCGGAGATTGATGTCGAGGTCATGGAACATCGATTGGCCATCGATCCGAGGTATCGATCGATAAAAGAAAAGATGCGCCACCACATCCCGAAGAGGTAGAAAGTAATCGTCGAAGAAGTAGACAAGCTCCTCAAAGTCGGATTCATCTTAGAGGTTAATTATCCAACCTGGGTTTCAAACGTGGTCCTCATCAAAAAGGCGAACAACAAGTGGAGGATGTGCGTTGACTTCAAAAAGTTGAATAAGGCCTATCCAAAAGACAGCTATCCTCTACCCAGGATTGATCAACTAGTGGACACAACCTCGGGCCATGAGCTCCTCACCTTTATGGATGCCTTTTCTGGTTATAACCAGATACGGATGGCGCCCGAGGATGAAAAAAAGATCGCTTTCGTTACTGATCGTGGTCTTTATTGTTACAGGATCATGCCCTTTGGATTCAAAAATACAAGGGCAACGTACCGGCATTTGGTCAATAAGATCTTCAAGGAGTAGATCGATCGCAACATGGAGGTGTACGTGGATGATATGCTCGTCAAAAGTCGAGCCTCAATAGACCACCTCGCCGACCTTAAAGAGACCTTCGGTGCACTCAAGAAGCACAAGATGAAACTGAATCCGACCAAGTGCACCTTTGGCGTGACCTCCAAAAAATTTTTGGGGTTCATGATGTCGAGACACGGAATCAAAGCAAACTTCAAAAAAATCCGAGCCATTAAGAAGATGACCGCTCCGAAGACGATCAAGAAAGTTCAGCGCCTGACCGAGAAGGTGGTGTCCCTAAATCGCTTTATCTCAAGGTCAGTCGAACGATGTGTGCCCTTCTTCCAAGTTCTTAGGCAATCAAAGAACTGCTGCTGGACGGTGGAGTACCAACAAGCATTCGAGGAGTTTAAAAATTACTTCAGCTCACCCCCACTGCCGGCAAAGTTTGAATTTAGAGAGGAATTGTTCTTGTTCCTAGCTGTCTCCCCAGTGGCCCCGGCGATAGCCCTGGTCAAGGAAGAAGCAAAGACATAACGATCAATCTACTACGTGAGCCGGGTCCTGAGGGATGCGGAGATCAGGTACTTTAGGTTAGAAAAATTAACTAACTCTCTTCTAATTACTGCCAGAAGGCTCCGACCTTATTTTCAGGAGCACACCATAACTATCCTCACGGACCAACCAATAAAAGCAGTCTTTCACCGAGCGGACACTTCCGGGAGAATCTCAAAATGGACAATCAAGCTCACAGAGTTCGACATCAACTACCGACCCCGGCCATCGATCAAGATCCAGATACTGGTAGATTTTGTGTTAGAATGCATCATTCCAATAGAAGTCGAGCTTGAATAGAACGAGATCGGCACCTTGCTATCGCAATCGAACCTCCCCCAAGAAAGTGCCGACCTTCCCGAAGGCTTCTGGGCTCTGCACGTGGATGGTTCGTCCAACTCCGTTGGAGTTGGTGCGGGACTGATTTTGGTCAGCCCCGAGGGAGTCATCGTCGAGTACGCACTACGCTTTGAGTTTTCTGCGACCATCAATCGGGTCGAATATGAAGTGCTGATCATCGAATTAAAAATAGCAAGAAAATTAAAAGTAGATCGGCTTCAAGTCTACAGCGATTTTCAACTGGTGGTCAGCCAAGTTAACGGCAGCTACGAAGTACGGAAGGAAAGCATGGTGAGATACCTTGGGAAACTAAGAGATTTGACTCCGGCCTTTGATAGTTTCGGTATTCAATAGATTCCGAGGGCGAAAAATGCAAGAGCCGATCTTCTCTCCAAGTTGGCCACTTCAGCCGCAGTCGAACTGCCCAAAGAAGTATTTTTGGAGACTCTGAAGTGCCCAACCCCAGAGGAATCTCAGGTCATTCTGCAGATGAAATTTGAGCCAAGCTGGATCGATCCGTTGGTCGCCTACATCAAGGAGGGGGTCCTTCCTCATGATCCGAAAGAAGCTCAGAAACTCAGGAATCAGGCCTTCCGCTACGTTTTGCATGAAGGCAGGTTGTATAAGAGGTCATACTCGCTCCCGCTGCTGAGATGTCTCCGATCTTCAGAGGTCGATCTCGCACTGTGGGAGGTGCACGAAGGACTCTGCGAAAATCACGTAGCAGCTAAGTCCCTGTCACAAAAACTACTTCGATAAGGGTACTATTGGCCGACCTTGTTTCACGATTCCATGGAGTATGTGAAGAAGTGCGACCGCTGTCAGAAGAACGCCAACGTACAAAGACAGTCGGCATCCGAGCTTGCTTCGTTAAGCGCACCTTGGTCATTTGCGCAATGGGGAATAGACATACTTGGCCCCTTCCCGACGGCGTTCGAACAGTGAAAGTTCCTCCTGATCGCGATCGACTATTTCACCAAGTGGATCGAAGCTGAACCACTAGCGAAGGTTATCGAGGCCAACGTGCAGGATTTCATCTGAAAGTCACTAGTCTGTCGGTTCGATCTGTTCCGAACCCTTATAATCGATAATGGACGATAGTTCGCTGAGGCGAGGTTTGTCGAGTTCTGCGAAGAACTAAACATCTTCCACCGCTTCACATCGGTAGCTCACCTATAGGCTAATGGGGAAGCTGAGGTGACAAATCGGACCCTGCTGCAAGGCATCAAGACAAGGCTCGACAAGATAAAGAGGATCTGGATGGATGAACTCTACCACATCCTCTGAGCATACCGAACTACACAAAGAATGTCGACCGAGGAAATACCATTCGTCTTGGCCTTCGGCATGAAGGCAGTCATTCCGATCGAACTTAAGCTTCCGTCTGTACGAGTCGTGGGTTTCAACGAGCAGCACAATCTATAGGACCTCAGAGTTAACCTCGACCTGCTGAAAGAAAAAAGAAAGGAAGCCCGCATCCGGATGGCAGCTTACAAATGAAAGATGGCTCGGTACTACAACTCCAGAGTTAGAAGCAAGACGTTTAGAGTGGGAGACTTAGTGCTCTGACGAGTCGCTGTCTCTCAACCTCAGAGCCAGAAAAAGCTCGTCCCTAATTACGAAGGCCCATATGAAGTGGTGGAGGTCATCCGGTTCGGTACTTATCATCTGAAAGAGCTCGGAGGGATAATGCTTTCACGATCTTGGAACTCAGAAAATCTGAGGATGTATTACCAGTAATCTTCCTTCAATAAAACTACTTCATTTCAGCATTATTATTTTCTGGTGCAAGAATTATGTGACGATGGTAAAGAAACGATCGAAAGTGGCCGCGTTGGGGAATAGAAGGAGAACCCCATCCTAAACACGAGTAGAGTCGGAGATCGAGCTTCGAGGTCTTCGCCAGTAGGGATCCGAGGAGTTCAACCTTCAACCTCGACTGCAGGAGATAAGATCTCCCTCGAGGGTCCGGGCCAACCTCGGCTGCAGGAGATAAGATCTTCTCCGAGCGTCCACATCAACCTCGATTGTAGGAGATAAGATCTCTCCCAAGGATCTGGGCCAACCTTGGCTGTAGGAGATAAGATCTCCATCGAGCGATCGGATCGACCTCGACTGTGGAAGATAAGATCTCCTCCGAGCGCCTGCATCAACCTCGACCGCAGGAGATAAGATCTCTCCTGAGGGTCCGGATCAACTTCGGCTGCAGGAGATAAGATCTCCTCTGAGCCCGCGTCAATCTTGGCTGCAGGATATAAGATATCCCCCAAGGATCCGAGCCAACCTTGACTGCAGGAGATAAGATCTCCCTCAGGGTCCGGGCCAACTCAGCTGCAGGAGATAAGATCTCCTCCGAGCGTCCGAGCTAACCTCTGGCTGAGAGATAACATCTCCTCCGAGGATCCGGACCAACCTCGGCTGCAGAAGATAAGATCTCCTCTGAGCGATCGGGTCGACCTCGACTGTGGAAGATGAAGATCTCCCCCAAGCGCCTGCGTTAACCTCGACCGTAAAAGATAAGATCTCCCTGAGGGTCCGAATCAACTTCGGCTGTGGAAGATAAGATCTCCCGCAAGTGTCCGCATCAACCTCGACCGCAGGAGATAAGATCTTTCCTGAGGGTTCGGACCAACTTCGGCTGCAGGAGATAAGATCTCCTCCGAGCGTCCCGCGTCAACCTCGGCTGCAGGAGATAAGATCTCCTCGAGCGCCGCATCAACCTCGACTGCAGGAGATAACATCTCCCCTGAGGGTCCGGGCCAACCTCAGTTGCAGGAGATAAGATCTCTCCCAAGGGTCCGGATTGACCTCGACTGCAAGAGATAAGATCTCCCCGAGCGTCCGTATCAACCTCAACTGCAGGAGAAAAATCTCTTCCGAGGCAACCTCGGCCGCAGGAGATGAGATCTCTCCTGAGCAACTGGACCAACCTTGGTTGCAGGAGATAAGATCTCCACCAAGCGTCTGTATCAACTTCGGCTGTAGGAGATAAAATTTTTTCTGAGCACCCGCGTCAACCTCGGCTGCAGGAGATGAGATTTTTTCCCGAGGGTCTGGGCCAACCTTGACTGCAGGAGATAAGATCTCCCCTGAGCGCCTGCATCAACCTCGGCTGCAGGAGATCTCCCCTGAGGGTCCGGGCCAACCTCGGCTATAGGAGATAAGATTTTTTTCGAGCGTCCGCGTCAACCTCGGCTGTAGGAGATAAGATCTCCCACGAGCGATTGGACCAACCTCGGCTGTAGGAGATAACATCTCTCTCGAGGGTCCGGGCCAACCTCAGCTGTAGGAGATAAGATCTCTCCTAAGGATCCGGGCCGACCTTGACTGTAGGAGATAAGATCTCCCCCGAGTGCCTGCATCAACCTCGGCTGCAGGAGATAAGATCTCCTCCGAGGCAATCTCGACCGCAGGAGATGAGATCTCCACGAATGATCGGACCAACCTCGGTTGCAGGAGATAAGATCTCTCCCGAGTGCCCGTATCAAGCTCAGCTGCAGGAGATAAAATCTCCTCCGATCGCTCGTATGAACCCCGGCTATAGGAGGTAAGATCTCTCCCGAGCCAACCTCGACTGCAGGAGATAAGATCTTCTCCGGGCCTCAACCTCAGCTCTAGGGGATAAGATCTCTCCGGAGTCAACCTCGGCTGTAGGAGAATAGATCTCCTCCGAGTCAGCCTTGGCTGCTGGAGACAATATCGCCCCCGAAGAGCTCAATCTTCAATCTCGACCACAGGAGATGAGGTCAACTTCAATCTTGGCTGAAGATTAGATCTCTTCGAGCTTCAACTTCAACAGGTGCAGAGCCCGAAAAAGGACTTCGGCAGTCACCTGTTTTGGTACTCCCTTCCTTCAAATTTCAAACTCAAGAGTGGGGAGACTATTATTGGAGATAAATTTCACTCCTGCCGAAGTCCAGTCTGATGCTCAGCCTAGTGCAATCGGTAGTCACGGAAGGGCTTCAGCGGACGAGCCTTAGCCGAACTCCTTTAGCCGACCGAACTCTTTAGAGGCTGAGCTCTTTCGGCCGAACTTCTCAGCAGCCGAACTCCAATCGGACGCCTTCCAGACACCTCCTTCGGTCGGACTCTTGGATCCGTCCTTCAGACGGACACCTACGGGAGCCGAATTTCTTTCGGGCTCCTTCAGCTAACATTCCTCCCGGGCGATCCTTTTCAGCCATATTTTCTTCGGGAGTCTGAACTTCTCCAAAATGGGTACACGTCAAAGCTCTTCAATCCTCCATTTGGCTCCGAGTGGCTCAGCATCGGACGGCTGCGGCCGTCACCATCAGTCCACTGCAGGCGACAGCGATCCACTACCGGGCGACGATGGCTGTCACCATCAATTTGTTGCAGGCGGCACTGCAGACGGTGCCTTCCGCTGGGACTGACTCCGTCAGATCTCGAGCAGTCCGCTATCTGACAGCTGCAGCCATCATCATCAACCCGCTACGAGCTCCGTCTATAAAAAGGATCCTTCAGATACGTTTTCGCTGAGCGCTAAGCTTTAAGCTCTTCTCTCCTTCTCTAAACTCTGCCGAATTTATTGTAGAACACTCCACTTTCTATTGGTCAGAAGAGCTGATTTGATTGTCGGAGGATCCTATCGGAGCTACCCCCACTGGCTCTGGACGGAATTTTATTTTATAGATCACCGACGGCGATCTTGTTCTTCTCCACTCCAACTGGATTCGGCGATAATTAGATTCTACACTAATAGGTACTATAGTTAGATCTTAGGTGAACTTGTGATTAAGTGTGTTCTTTCTGGATGCCTATTATTTTCTTTCTCAAAATCAATTTTGTTGCATCCCTTGTGGAGAGACATTAATGGTTATCGATGGGCTCTCGTATCACATCGATGTTGGGTGCTTTAGTTCCTTTCTAATTCATGTTAGCATATGCTCATGCCATAACCATTTCACTTGATGCTTGTAACTCCCAGGGGCTTTATCAAGTGTCAGAGTTTTTTCCCTTGGTGTTAATAGATTGCATGTGGTACTCACCATTCTGCCAGACCCTTTTTTTTTTTTTTTTTCAAAAAAAAAAAGGTGGCTACAATCTATATAAACTGATCCCACTGCTAGAAGGTTGTTTAATATAGTGCAAGTACGTATTTGTTTGTGATGGTACTATTAATGAGTTAAAGCAGCTCTCCAGCTGAAAGAGGTGATGGCCTTCTACTGCTTGATTGCCAATCATCTCAATATTAAGATGATTTGAAGGATATCTTATTTGTTTTAAATTATTTATTTTAATTTTTCCATAGTTATTCTAGATTACTTGAGTCAAGCTAAAATAGCCAATAACATATATTTGTATATTTTCTAATCGACTTTTACAATTTAAGGCATTTATCTTGTAGCCAGCAATCCTAGCCTCTAGAGGTGCCTACAAGGCTAACCATATCTTTCAGGGTCTATTTTTGTTTTGCATGATGTTACTATTGACAGGAAATTCCAGGCAAATTTATAAAAGTTTTTCTTTTCTTTTTGAGAAAGTACAGATTTATTATGGGCTGACATTAGATTGGGAGTTGTGGAGTTGCTGGTAAATGTTCCTCCACGGTACTGATATATGCCTATGTTGATCGCGCAAATGTTTTAGCGGTGAGATGGTCTCTGTTACAACAGTATTTATGCTTACCATGTTTTCTTTTTAAATATTTATTTGCTCAACCTCTAAATTTAGCTGGGTTCTGAAATGATGAAACACTCGTCTCCATGACTACTGCCGCCAACCAAGCATCTGGATGAGTACCAGGATTTTCACCCAAAATATTTCAAGGAATTGGATTGAAATTTTGCAAAATAAATTATTCGAATGATCAAACCCGTAATCTTCCATTTGATATGACCACCGATATAAGCATAGGTGCAGCCAACCAATTGTTCCATATCTGCTACAAAACCAAACACCCCAACACCAGTTACTGGTGGTTTAATTTTCCCTCCCCACCCATTAGAATCCACCATATTATTTGGGAAAGCATGAAAACGAATTAGCGCAGCGGTGCGAAGAAACCTCACCATACTTCTCCACTTCTCGCTTCTAATATTTGTGGGGGACCAGTAGATTAGGGACATCGTATATACTCTCTCTCTCTCTCTCTCTCTCTCTCTCTCTCTCTCTCTCTCTCTCTCTATATATATATATATATATATATATATATATATATATATATATGAGGTCGTTCTTTATCGACTGTGGCCTTTCAGCTTCAGGTCTTCTTTTAATAAGAAGAATCTTGAATTAGACCACTCATGGCGGCAGCCATTGCAGTCTTGCTGAAGATTCACGCCTTTCCCCATCTAGACTCCTTTCCTTATTGTGGCTTCATATTTTATTTGATGACGCCATTACTGACGTAAGGACAAAATCCAACGATGAAACGATTTCAAACATCTTAAGATGCCAACTTCTTCAGCTATAAAGACAGGTGCAATGCGGTAAGCTTCAGTTTTTCACGGTGGTTTGGTTGAGAGTAATTTAATATAAAAAAATAATTTTTATATCAAATAATTATATTTAGTATAAAGTAAAAGAGAAATTCTCATATTTGATAAAAATATCTTCAATAAATCTGCATATATAATCATTAACTTTATTTCAATATTTTACAAAATTTATTCAATAAAAATTTTTTATAAAAAAATTAAAATAAAAATGATATTATATAAAGAGTTATATAGTTATAGTCATCATATATATATATATATATATATATAAATTTAAGAAAATAATATTATTTTAATATTAAAAATTTATTTTATATTAAAAAATTATTTATAAATTTTATCATATTTTTATATAAGTTGATCTCCAACAAAATATAATAATTTTTTTTATATCATTTTTTAGAGTAATTTTTCTATCAATCAAATATAATAAAAATTATTTTTTTAGATAAATAATTTTTTATAAATTATTAGATTATCTCATCATTAAGGATGCCTTTCCAAAAACAAGAGTAACTTTAATTTATGCACCTTCGGTTTGCACTTCAAAATTTCTCCATGAATTAATTTAGGATGCTACTTATCCTGGCATATCCTGGATCTGTTCTTTTTGGTTCTTTGTCAGGCAACATACGTACAGCCATGATAAAATAAACCATTCCTTCCATTCACCCGAGTGAGCCAAGCGTGACCAGGATGATGGCATGTATACGGTAAATCTTACAAAAATGATAATGAGTCAAAACTCTATGATAGCGTACAGGCTAGTGTTCCAACCAAGATTAATTTCTCGGCACCAAATCTCGTATCAGAATCATTCTATTATAATATTAATATGCCTGATGCAGTATCTAATTAAGCGTTTGGAATATCAGGACATCTCTCATTCTTATTCGATATCAGCATGGTTAGCACCGATTCCAATCGATACGACAAATTTTAGTTTCAATTATTTTTGCTCGTTTTGGAATAAAGGCGCCGTTGTGTTCATGGATTTCAGGATGTACTGCAACAAAACCTTAGTACATCATTAAAAAAAAAAAACTATAAATTGAAAACATTTTGGGGAGATAGTATTTTGACCCAGGATTGCATGGTTTGCACCGTGAAGCATCCAATAACCACCGTCGGAAAATTGATAGTGCGAAGTACGGACAAGATTGAGGTTGGCAATTGTCCATGATGCGTGCCTTACGTCTTGCATCGCACGCTCTGAGGCATCTAACAACCGTTCCTGTGAGGCATGGTGTGCATCGCAGCAGCCTGCGACCGCATGGAGATGACGAGTTAGACCCCGTTGCGGTGTTGGTCCCATGTCACATGGAATCATAGGGAATGGTAGTTGTGGTAGCATGCATGCTCGTGAGGTAGCAGCAGCTACCAAGGGACTAATAAACACATCCGGAAGGCAACCTTTTCAAAGATGGCCGATGTCCACGGCCATCCAATCCTCATGCAATATGAAAATAAGCATTTGGAAATTTTCTTTGGGCAATGACTCTTGGCATTACACTGACTTAAACTTACCAGTCTTCTAGGTCACGAGACAAGTATGGAGATGACACCGACCCAAACTTACCAGTCTTCTTTCCCACTTCTATCTTTCCTCAATCTCTATAATATTAGCCCAAAGCTCACCGTGGAATTACCTATCTTAAAATGGCTTCACAAAGGAATATGCATCGAGATCCCTGGTATGACGGTATATTGTAGAATATGTGATCATAGGAGCCAAAAAAATTACGTTCCAAAACCTTGTCTGAACTCTGGGTGGTCATTAAAAATGGATATTAGTATTAAGCGAACAACTTCATCTTCCAACCAAACCAAACTCATAATGATAATTCTACTGCAGAAATGTCTTAAAATGGGCATATATTGCTGTTCTTAGGTGCAAGATGGCCATGATAGGCGGCTTTCAATAACCTCACAGAAATTTCTTCTCTTGGAAACTCTTAACGCAGTCATCAAACATCTCGGAAAGAGTTCTGAATGGCGGAAACCCCAGTTCTCTTATCTTGGTGGTGTCCATGCTGTGTGGGTTGCTATTTCCCTTCTGATCACCACATCTAATATACACCAACATCAATTTAGGAAGACAACCTTATAATAGAGAAAGAAAGGACTCAAATGAAGAAAACCAAGGGGGAGTCTCACTTGTTGGGGATTGGATAGTATGGATATTTGGCTCTGAGCATCTCCACTATCTCAGACCAGTGGGCGACGCTACTCGAACAAACAAGCCTTCCTGAGGCTCTGCTATCCTCCATTGCCAGAATGTGGCTAAGGACCACATCATCGATGTGAACAAATCCTACTGTCATGTTCGGATAATCAGAGCGTTCTCCTGGATGTTGATGAACAAATTGGAATAAATAAGATAAACAAGTGTATCATATGTTTACGATAACAGTAGAAACATGATATCTCTGAACATATATGTAGATGCTTTGAGCTAGGTTTATATGTTTAACCTTTTAACAATGAGAGTATCATATGGAGGGTGCTTGTGGGTTGGGGTGCGAGCAATGGTCCAACAACAAAGGAGGGGTTCACAGCCACAAGGTCGATTCGAAAATCTTTCGATAGTCGCCAGGCCTCTTTCTCAGCAAGCGTCTTTGCATAAGCATACCACAACTGCCATTCAAATATATACGTATCTAATACTATTCCAATCCGAATGATGAAATCATGCATGCATGCTGTTTAATCTAAGTGACAACAAATAGAATCAGCAATTAAAGACATCCTACTCAAGCAATAACACAGAATACCGAATAACAAACAGAATAAGATCATGACCACCTAGTGCCCGGTCCATGATATTTCCACGCTTTACCACCTTCCTAACTCCAGTCTGTGCATGAAGTGTGGAGTAGAGGGTGAAGCATTTTACATCAGATACTAGCTAGTAGAGACTGATAAATATAAAATTATTTAGACCGAAATGCTCGAAATTAAGAAGGTAAAGTATTAATTACGCTGTATCTCTTGCAGTAGTCTATGTCACTCCAGCTTGACTCATTGAGTGGGGAGGCCCGAGTCGCATCATCTCGATACCTGATGCAAGAGCATGAAGAGGTGAGCACAACACGGCGCACGGAACTCGCTTTGGAGCAGGATTGGAGCACGTTTGCTGTGCCTTTAATGGCCGGGTTAATTAACTTTTCCTGCAAACGATTTGACATGATGAATATAACAAAGCAATCAAAAGAAAGGCCTAATATAAATATATATGGTATATAGCAGTACTGTTATATCTACATAGAGCCCCGAGACATCTTATGCACGCTAAGATCATATCGGAATAGTTAAGATAATTTTTTCTCTCACAATTCAATTATATCGTAAGCATGATGCAATTTCCTACCTATATGCAGTCAGCCACAGAGGACAAGTCTCAAATAGGCTATAGGCGCTCAAAGAAAGGATTGGATAGACTTCCAAAAAAAACAGTTATACAATAATCCGAATTCGAAGGACTACATAAATTGGACGCTGACAGTCCTATAAACAAATCATTGATGATACGGGCTATTTGATGTCCGATGAAAACATCTTTAATGGTAGACAAGAGGCCAGCTCATAGTATAATAAGAACTTAGCTACGACCATTTGGATATACCTGGATGCCTTGGTCACTGGAAACAAAAACAGGGCACGCCGTGTGGAAGACTCCATCAACACCGTTCACGGCCTCATCAAAACTTCCCTCCACCAGCAGATCAGCCTTCACCAACCTGAGCCTCTCCTTGGCTCCATCCAAGCCCCAGAGAAACCCAACCTTGTTCTCATCCCTTGGATCTCTGACGGTGGCCCGAACGCTGTGGCCCCTGGCCAGCAGTGCTTTGACGAGATAAGCGGCGATGAAGCCAGTCCCCCCGGTCACGCAGTATTCCGGCATCCTCTCTCACCAATCCTCGATGCTTTCTTCTCTATTTTCTCGCACGCTCTCCCTCTCTTTCCCTGTGTATATCTCTTTGCGTGCGTTTTGCAGCCCATCGTGGTCTTGGTTGATGCGTTCATTTATTTGTATTATTATTACGCTTTTGTCGTTTGGCATGAGTTGGGTTTCGATGCAGGTAAGTCACGTGAGGTGGGGTGGCGTGGTTGTTTGGCTCACGCGTCGTGCATGGATTTTATATCATGGCTAACCAATAATTTATATATTGATAGCCGTAATTGTGGAATCCAACTGTCAAGTTTGGAGAAAAAAATAGCCCGGACTGCTTGCGCCAGTGTGGCAGCACATGCAGCCAAATCACGGTCACTGTTTTTTATGATGATGATGTATCTAGATATATGCCTAATGAATAGGATCTATAGAAGTCAGGTGGCTAAATTTGAGAGGATCAAGACTCTTGTCAATTTGTGTGCATCTTAGAGCTGGTTAAGAATATTTAAGATAGCAAATTAAGTGTGGCTTATTAAGCTCGACTGAGTATTTCTTTTATTGAACCTGAATATGAAAAAATTGATTACATTCAATTTAGCTTAGGTTATGGGGTCTTTCGGTCTACTGAATAATTTTTAGATTTTATTGGTGCAGAATCTGCTCGACGCCGGATCAAGTTGGAGTTGAGAAAGAGGTCGCCGTCGGTGACTTATAAAATAAAGTTTCATCTGAAATCGGTGATGGTGGTTCCGACAGAATTCTTCGATGATCAAGTCAGCTCTTCTGATCAATAGGAATGGAGTGCTCAGAAAAAAATTTGACATAATTTCGAAAAGAAGAAGAGAGCTTAGAGGAAACCTATTTGAAGGATCCCTTTTGTAGATGAAGCCCAAAGCATACTAATAGTGATAGCCATAGCTATCTGATAGCTAGTCGCTCGGGGCCGCATGAGAGGAGCGCCATCTGCAATAAACTGATAATGATAGCCATAGCTATCTGGTAGCTGGCTGCTCGGGGCTGCTGAGAGGAGCGCCGCCTGCAGCAGACTGATAGTGACAGCCGTAGCCGTCCGATAGCTGACCGCTCAAGACCGCATGAGAGGGGCGTCACCTACAACAGACTGATAGTAACAGCCATAGCTATCCGTTACTGAGCCGCTTGGGACCATGTGAAAGGATGAAGAGCTTTGACGTATGTCAATTTCAGAAAAGTTTGGACTCCTAAAGAAAATACGGCTAGAGAAGATCATCCGGAAGGAATGCTACTTGAAATCTGAAAGTAATCTGCTGAAGAAATTCGGATGAAGTCTGACTGATGGAGAAGTTTAGAAGAAGTCTGACTGATGGAGAAGTTCGACTGATGGAGAAATTTGGCTGAAGGAGAAGTCCAGAAGGAGTTTGGCTTCTGAAGGAATTCAGCTGAAGAAGAAATCTGGAAAAAGTTCGATTCCTAGAGAAATCCGACTGAAGAAGAAGTTCGAAAGAAGTTCGACTCCTGAAGAAATCTGATTGAAGGAGAAGTCCGAAAGGAGTTGGGCTCCTGGAGAAATCCGACTGAAGAAGAAGTCCAGAGGGAGTTCAGCTTCTGGAGGAATTCGATTGAAGAAGAAGTCCGAAAGAAGTTGGGCTTCTGGAGGAATCCGACTGAAGGAGAAGTTCGAAAGAAGTTCGGCTCCTAGAGGAATCCGATTGAAAGAGAAGTCCGAAAGGAGTTAGGCTTCTGGAGGAATCCGACTGAAGGAGAAGTCCGAAGAAAGTTCGGCTCCTAGAGAAATCCGATTGAAGGAGAAGTCTGAAGGAAGTTCGGCACCTGAAGAAATCTAACTGAAGGAGAGGTCCGAAAAAAGTTTGGCTTCTGAAGAAATCCGATTGAAGGAGAAGTTCTGAAAGAAATTCGGCTCCTGGAGAAATTCGATTGAAGAAGAAGTCCGGAGGAAATTCGTCTCCTGTAGGAATCCGACTGAAGGAGAAGTCCAAAAAAAGTTTGGCTCCTAGAGAAATCTGACTGAAGGAAAAGTTCTGGAAGGAGTTCAACCCCTGAAGAAATTTGATTGAAGAAGAAGTTCGGAAGGAGTTGGACTCCTGGAGGAATCCGACTGAAGAAGAAGTCTGGAGGAAGTTTGGCTCCTGAAGGAATCTGATTGAAGAAAAAGTTCGAAAGAAGTTGGGCTTCTGGAGAAATCCGATTGAAAGAGAAGTCTAAAAGGAGTTGAGCTCCTCGAGGAATTCGATTGAAGGAGAAGTTCAGAGGGAGTTCGACTACTGGAGGAATCTGACTGAAGAAGAGGTCCAAAAAAAGTTCGGCTCCTGAAGGAATCCGACTGAAGGAGATGGTCCTTTATAGAGAAGATAGATCATAGATATTTGTAATTGATCATATATCATATCGGGAAGAAACAATACTATTTTATTTTTATTGCTATAAATATGGATTCATTGCTATAAATATGGATTATTGAAAAAATAAGACATGTTATTTGGATACTTCTCTTCAACTTCGAAGTATTGTATTTCTTAATTGATACGAATAGTTGAAGTGGATTTTTCGAAGAGAGGATGGATTATGGGAGTGTGTGACTTGAACTATTAATTGGACATTCGGCTCCTGAAGAAATTCAATTGAAGGAGAAGTCTGAAGGAAGTTCGACTCCCGGAAGAATCAGACTGAAGGAGAGATCCTAAAAAAGTTTGGCTCCTAGAGGAATCCGACTGAAGGAGAAGTCCTGGAAGGAGTTTGGCTCCTAGAGAAATTCGATTGAAGGAAAAGTCCGAAAGAAGTTTGGCTCCTGAAGGGATCCAATTGAAGAAGAGGTCCAGAAGGAGTTCGGCTCCTGGAGGAATCCATCTGAAGGAGAAGTCCGAAGGAAGTTCGGCTCCTGGAGGAATCCGACTGAAGCAGAAGTCCGAAGGGAGTTCGGCTCCTGAAGGAATTCGACTGAAGAAAAAGTTCGAAGGAAGTTCGGCTCCTGGAGGAATCCGACTAAAGGAGAAGTCCGAAAGAAGTTCGACCGCTGGAGGAGTTCAGCCGCTGAAGGAGTTCGGCTATGGTTCGACCGCTGAGGAGCTCGGCTGGCTGAAGGTGTTTGGCTAAGGTTTGGCCACTAGAGAAGTTCGGCTGGGGTCTGACTGCTGGAGGAGAATTTTTGATCGAAGCTCTTTCGTGATTATCAGTTGCATTAGACTAAGCATCAAGCTGGACTTCAATGGGAGTGGAGTTTATCTCCAATAATAGTTCCTCCACTTTCGAGTTCGAAATTCGAAGAAAGGAAATATAAAAAGAATGACTACTGAAGTCCTTTTCTGGACTCTGCACCCGTTGAAGCTCGGAGGTCCTATTGATGTTGAAGCTCGGAGGAAATCTAATCTCCAACCGAGATTAAAGGAGATTTTATCTCCTGTTAAGGTTGACGTTAAAGCTCGAAGAAAATCTTATCTTCAGTCGAGGTTGAAGAAGATCTTATCTCCTGTTGAGGTTGACGTTGAAGCTCGGAGAAGATCTTTTCTCCAGCCGAAGATGAAGGAGATCTTATCTTCTATTGAGGTTGACGTTGAAGCTTAGAGAAGATCTTATCTCCAACCGAGGTTGAAGGAGATCTTATCTCTTGTTAACGTTGTAGCTCGGAAAAGATCTTATCTCCAGTCGAGATTAAAGGAGATCTTATCTCCTATTAAGGTTGACGTTGAAGCTCGGGGAAGATATTATCTCCAACCGAGGTTGAAGAAGATCTTATCTTCTATTGATGTTGAAGCTCGGGAAAGATGTTATCTCCAACCGAGATTGCAGGAGATCTTATCTCCTGTTGAGATTGACATTGAAGCTTGAGGAAGATCTTATCTCCAACCAAGGTTGAAGGAGATCTTATCTCCTATTGATGTTGAAGGAGATCTTATCTCTTGTTGACGTTGGAGTCGAAGCTTGAGGAAAATCTTATCTCCAATCGAGATTGAAGAAGATCTTATCTCTTGTTGACGTTGAAGCTCAGGAAAGATCTTATCTCCAGTCGAGGTTGAAGGAGATCTTATCTCCTATTGAGATTGGAGTTGAAGCTCGAGGAAGATCTTATCTTCAGCCGAGGTTGAAGGAGATTTAATCTCCTATTGTGATTGAGTTGAAGCTCGGGGGAGATCTTATCTCCAATCGAGATTGAAGGAGATCTTATTTTTGTTGACGTTGAAGATCGGAGAGATCTTATCTCCAGTCGAGATTGAAGGAGATCTTTATCTCCTGTTGACGTTGAAGCTCGGGAAGATCTTATCTCCAGTCGAGGTTGAAGGAGATCTTATCTCCTTTTTGACGTTGGAGTTGAAGCTCGGAGGAGATCTTATCTTCAATCGAGGTTGAAGGAGATCTTATCTCCTATTGATGTTGGAGTTGAAGCTCAGGGAGATCTTATCTCTAACCGAGATTGAAGGAGATCTTACCTCCTGTTGAGGTTGACATTAAAGCTTGGGAGAGATCTTATCTTCAGTCGAGGTTGAAGGAGATCTTATCTCCTATTGACGTTGAAGCTCGAGGAAGATCTTATCTCCAGTCGAGGTTGGAAGGAGATCTCCTATTGACGTTGGAGTTGAAGCTCAGGAGGAGATCTTATCTCCGATCGAAGTTAAAGGAGATCTTATTTCTATTGACGTTGAAGCTCGAAGGAGATCTTATCTCCAACCGAGGTTGAAGGAGATCTTATCTCCTATTGACATTGAAGTTGAAGCTCGAAAGAGATCTTATCTCCAACTGAGGATGAAGAAGATCTTATCTCCTATTGACGTTGGAGCTCGAAGAAGATTTTATCTCCAGCCGAGATTGAAGGAGATCTTATCTTCTATTGATGTTGAAGCTTGGAGGAGATCTTATCTCCAATCAAGGTTGAAGGAGATCTTATCATCTATTGACGTTGAAGCTTGAAGAAGATCTTATCTCCAGCCGAGATTGAAGAAGCCGTTGTCAGAGCCTCTCCCCTCATCTCGTCTAAAATGAATGAGGCCTTCGACTTGCTCATGTTAGGATAAAGTTCTCCTCCTATTTCTAACATGGCCACTATTAATTACTTCTTTTTTGTCATCATATAGTTTTTGCACCAAGAAATAATAATATTGAAATTAAGGAGTTTTATTAAAGAAAAATTACTGGTAGTACATCCTCAGATTTTTTAAATTCCAAGGTTGTGGGAGCGTTGTTCCTTCGAGCTCCTTCAGGCGATAAGTTCTTGGCCGAACGATCTCCTCTATTTCATATCGGCCTTCCCAATTTGGGGCAAGCTTTTCCTGACTTTGAAGCTGAGAGATGGCGGCTCGTCGAAGCACTAAGTCCTCCAAAGATAGTGTTGATGATGCCGAAAGATGGTCGATCTTCTTGTTATTCTTTTCTTATTGGTGGTTCTAGCTACGGCAGCGCTCTTGGCCGATCTTCTCTTGCTTCGGACCGATGTTTGAAAAATTGACCCAATCGACCTCTCTTGATGAGCTCCTCGATTTCATCTTGGAATTGAATGCATTCTTCAGTATCGTGACCATGGTCATGATGGTAGAGACAGTACTTGCTTCGATTATGCTTGTTTGGAAAAGATCGTAATTCTTCTGATCTTGGTAGCTGATTCTTAATTTTCATCAGAACTTGAGTTTTAGGAGCATTAAGGGGGGCATAGTTATGGAATCTTCCAGAGGGAGAACTTTTTTGTGTCCTTCTATCGGGGCTTCTTTGGTGACGAGCTCAAAGAGGAGTTCGGATTCGCTTGCACTCGAGGAAAGTCCGTAAGTGTAGTCGAACTTCATTTGGCTCTCTATCAACGACGAGTCTATTAGACTTGCTCGCCTGCCGGTCTCCTATGGCTTCCTCATCCTTCAACTTAAAGGTTTCTTTCGCTCGGATATATTCTTTAGCCCGAGCTAGTAGATCGGCAAAGTTTTTAGGATACTTTTTCGATAGGAAGAATAATAAATCATTCTTCTGAAGGTCGTCCTTGAGTGCGGCCATTACAATAGACTGATCCAGGTTCTGAAACTCCAATGCAGCAGTATTAAATCGGATAACATAAGTCTGGATCAATTCTTCCTCCTTCTGCTTGATATTCATCAAAAAATCTGAACCTCGGCACGGACGTCGACTACTGACGAAGTGAGCTGCAAACTAATAGCTCATCTAGTCAAAGAAGAAGATCGTATCTGGCTTCAACACCGAGTATCAGTTTCTTGCTGCTTTCTTTAAGGTAGATGGAAAATCTCGATATAAGATAGCGTCTGGTGCGCCATGAAGCAGCATCATGATCCGGAAGGTCTCTAGGTGATCGATCAGATCAGAGGTTTCATCGTAGCTTTTAAATTGGGGGAGCTTGAAGTTCGGTGGAATGGACTCTTGCATAATTCGAAGAGAGAAAGAGAGATTGGTGCAGACATCGTCATGGCGAGTCGGAGCGACGTGGTGGAGTTTCTCAATCCGTTGGTCCATCTTTCACAGTTTTTGATCGAGGACGTCGTCTCGATCGCAGATCTTGGAAGACTTCCTGCTATAGATGGGGAAGATCTCCTTCGGAGAAGAATCATGATCCGAACAAAGATCCTCTGCTCTCTATTTCTTCTTTCCAAGAGCGACGGGCATGCTAGCCCAAGTGCTCTTCCTTGGAATCGATTTCTGACATTTCGATGATGGGTTTTCTGATGGAATCATCGTCAAAAGCTACCGTATGGCCTGCATCATCTTGGTAAGGCCCTGAATTCACTGCATCAGTAGGTCAAACTACTTCGGATCTACCATGATCGTCGGTAGAGAAGGAGGTTGAAGCATCAATGTTGGAGCAGGAATGAGTGGGTCTGGCTCGGATCTGATGACAAAAGCAGTAGATCTCTGAGTAGTTGCCTTCTTTGGAGGCATTTCTTGAGATTGAGGAAGAGGATGGAGATGGACCTTCGAGAAGAAGATTCACAGGGTCGGTCGAGCACTCCTTTAAGAACAAGGGTACCTTAGAAATAAAGGGCCCTTCCTCTAGTGCCAATCCTATTGATGCAGAATCTGATCAACGCCGAATCGAGCTAGAGCTGAGGAAGAGATCACCGTCGGTGACCTGCAAAATAAAGTTCCATCCAGAGTCGATGGTGGTGGCTCCGGTAGGATCCTCCGACGATCAAGTCAGCTCTTCTGACCAACAGAAATGAAGTGCTCAAGAAAGAGTTTGGCAGAATTTCAGAAAGAAAAAGAGAGCTTAGAGAAAATATATCTGAAGGATTTCTTTTATAGATGGAGTCCAGAGCAGACCGATAGTGACAGTCATAGCTTTCTGGTAGCTGACTGCTCGGGACCGTATGAGAGGGGCACCACCTGCAGCAGATTGATAGTGACAGCCATAGCTATCTGATAGCTGATCGTTCGGGGCCACATGAGAGTGACACTGCCTGCAGCAGACTGATAGTGATACCCATAGCCGTTCGATAGCTGGCCGCTCGAGACTGCATGAGAGGCGCCGCCTACAGTAGACTGATAGTGACAGTCATAGCTATCCGATACTGAGCCACTCGGAGCCACATAGAGGGATGAAGAATTTTGACGTATGTCAATTCCAGAGGAGTTTGAACTTCTAAAAAATATATAGCTAGAGGGGATCATCCGGGAGGAATGCTACTTGAAATCTAAAAGTAATCTGTTGGAGAAATTCGGATGAAGTTCGATTGATGAAGAAATTCAGAAGAAGTCCGACTAGTGGAGAAGTTTGATCGAAGGAGTTCGACTGGTGGAGAAATTCAGCTGAAGAAGAAGTTTGAAAGAATTTCGACTCCTAGAAAAATTCAGCTAAAGGAGAAGTCCGGAAGGAGTTCGATTTCTGAAGAAATCCGACTGAAGAAGAAGTTTGAAAGGAGTTGGGCTCCTGAAAGAATTCGATTGAAGAAGAAGTTCAGAAGGAGTTGGGGTCCTAGAGGAATCCGACTGAAGGAGAAGTCCGAAGAAAGTTCGGCTCTTGGAGGAATCCAATTGAAGGAGAAGTTTGGAAGGAGTTGGGCTCTTAGAGAAATTCGATTGAAGGAGAAGTTCGAAAGAAGTTGGGCTCCTAGAGGAATCCGATTAAAAAAGAAGTCCGAAAGGAGTTGGGCTCCTGGAGAAATCCGACTGAAGGAGAAGTCCAGAGAAAGTTTGGCTCCTAGAGGAATTCGATTGAAGAAGAAGTCCGAAGGAAGTTTGACTCCTGAAGGAATTCGACTGAAAGAGATATTCGAAAAAAGTTCGGCTCCTAAAAGAATCCGACTGAAGAAGAAGTCCTGAAAGGAGTTTGGCTCATGGAGGAATCCGATTAAAGGAGAAGTCTGGAGGAAGTTCGGCTCTTGAAGGAATCCGACTGAAGGAGAGATCCGAAAAAAGTTTGGCTCCTGAAGAAATCCGATTGAAGGAGAAGTCCTGTAAGGAGTTCGGCTCTTGGAGGAATCCGATTGAAGGAGAAGTTTGAAAGAAATTAGGCTCTAGGAGGAATCCGATTGAAGAAAAAGTTTGGAGAGAGTTCGGCTCTTGGAGAAAATCGATTGAAGAAAAAGTTCGAAAGGAGTTGGACTCTTGAAGGAATCCGACTGAAGGAGAAGTCCAAAAGGAGTTGGGCTCCTGAAGGAATCTGATTGAAAGAGAAGTCCGAAAGGAGTTGGGCTCCTGAAAGAATCTGACTGAAGGAGAAGTCCGGAGAAAGTTCGGCTTCTGAAGGAATCCGACTGAAGGAGAGGTCCAAAAAAAGTTTGGCTCTTAAAAAAATTCAACTGAAGGAGAAGTCCTGAAAGAAGTTCGGCTCCTGTAGGAATTCGATTGAAAAAGAAGTCCAAAGGAAGTTCGGCTCCTGAAGGAATTCGACTGAAGGAGAGGTTCGAAAAAAATTCGACTCCTGAAGAAATTCGACTGAAGGAGAAGTCCTGGAAGGAGTTTGGCTCCTAGAGGAATCCATTTGAAGGAGAAGTTTGGAAGAAGTTCGGCTCTTGGAGGAATCCGACTGAAGAAAAAGTCCGAAGGGAGTTCGGCTCTTGGAAGAATCCTACAGAAGGAGAGATCCGGAAGGAGTTGGGCTCCTGAAGAAATTTGATTGAAAAAGAAGTCCGAAAGAAGTTTGGCTGCTGAAGGAGTTCGGCTAAAATTCGATCGATGAGAAATTCGGCCGACTGAAGGAATTCGACTAAGGTTCGATTGTTGGAGGAGTTCGACTGGATCCGATCGTTAAAGGAGAATTTTCGATCGAAGCTCTTATGTAATTATCAGTTGTATTAGGTTAAATATCAGACTGAACTTCGATGAAAGCAAGATTTATTTTTAATGAATTTTATAGTTAGTACTATAAAATTAAGACCGCAAACCTTACGTACTATTAAGTTGTTTTATTGTATTGTTGAAGTTTATTTATAGGGCGCCTGTATTTCTTTATTTTTTATTCTTATTCGCTTGCCCTATGACTTGACGTCATGAGATTATGGCAACAGGCGCTTTAGATACCAGAAGCAAAAAGTCGCCCGTGTATCTAGCATGAGGCAACATGGATGGATTCGTTCCGATAATGTCCAAGACGGTGACCGGGAGAGGAGCCAATTTTTCTCAGAAGTTGGGCGAGAGGATATGGCTTTATTTAAAGGGAGATTGGAAAAGGAGCCGAGAAAACGGACAAAAGGGCATGCCTTTGAGAAAAACTTACTGGCTGTCCTTATCAGTGACGATAGGCAACAAACGGGTACACAACGAGGAGAGAGAAGGAAAAGAAATCTATGAAGCCCTCTGAGGTCTCTCTCTTTAAATATATATATATATATAAGCTATGCAATTAAATAAATTTTAACTTTTAAGGCATCGATCTATTAAAACCGATGTATTTATTTTATTTTTACAAAAAAAAAAAAAGTAGAAAAGGAATCAGGCAACTAGGGTTGTCAAATGAAAGAATCATTCAGGAGCAGGTTGTGTAATGTTATGTGCGAGGCTGCTGATTGCTTCGTATCTGATTAAATTAAGATATGAATCTGGATAAGTAATCACTACCATTGTTATTTTTAAGTCCTCCGTTAAAAATAATTTTAGTTTTATATTTAATTCTTAGATATTAATATAAATGTTTTCAGCTAAGATAGAGATCTCAATATAAAAATTAGCTTAAAGTATATGCATCAAAGTTTTGGAGGATCTCAATCATTCAATAAATCTCTTATATGAAATGTTTGTGAACAACTCAAGTTTGGCTTGAGAATAAATCAAGTTGATCTTGTGTTAGGCTTAGCTTGCTAAGCTTGACTTGTTTATACTCTTAAATGCAACAAACGTGACCTTGTATGTATTTTTCAAAAATAATATCAAAGCAACACTGATTAGGTTATTTCATAGAAATGATAAGATAGTTATTCATACTGAACACCAAGAAAAAATATTCTAGAGATTGGTTAAGAGCAGCCACTAGAACTTAGGCTATATCCTAGTGTGTGTTTATATATATAGAGAGAGATAAACTGAGCTTCAATCGATTGGATCTCGCACATCTCTAAAATTAGATATATGAAAAGACATGCATTCAGGGTTGAAAAAAATAGGTGCGCATAAAAAAAAAATTCTAAAGGCATCTTCAAATTTTTTTTAAAATAATGTCTATTTTTTTTAACTTTTTTTCAGCCTTGCAAGCACCTTCATGACTAAAAAAAAGCACTTCAGGACTAAAAAAAACATGCGCCTTCGGGCGTCTGAAAAAAAAAATACTTTCAGATTTTTTTTTTTCAGACTTTTTTTTTTTTTTTTTTTTTTGCACTCTAAGACGTCTTTAGGGCTAAAAAAAAAAAAAAAAAACTTTCAGACATATGAAAAAAAAAATATCTAAAAAATTAATTTTTTTTTTTCAAACACAGGTACGTGCCTATTTTTTTTTTAGTTCCGAAGATACATCTTTTCAGATACCTAATTTTAAAGATGCGCACTGATCAAATGGTCAGAAATTCAACAAGATATAGACTGAAATTCAGTTGATCAAAATCTAATCTATCTCTCTCTTTATATATATATATATATATATATATATATATATATATATATATATATATATATATATATATATATATATATATATATATATATATATATATATATATATATAATTTTTTCTCTTTTTTCATCAGGCACGGTTTAGAATTTTATGGAACATCAAATGTCTGTCTTCTGGTGCTAAAGCATTTCCTTGTCACAGAAAATACACATCAATGCTTTTGAAGCCTAATATCTGGGCCATCTCTACAGATGCCAAATTTAATAGAAATTCCAGTTAATTTCAACCAAGATGAAAGGCTATTTAAGAACATAATCTGAGGCATTGACTGATAGATTAGACAGTTAAGTGCTGGCTGCTATGTTAAAATGGAGATCCATTATAACATTTAATAAGTAAAAAAAGTTGAGATCGTATGAGAAAGGTTGGAGAAAACAAATTAACTTACGGCTGATATCTTGAGATCATATTAGTCTATAGCTGTTGTGTAATAAAGGCCAATATCTTATATGCCAATTGCTGGGAGTCCATAAAAATATAAATTGATATGTCGGCTAATTAAGACGATGGAAATCTCGATACACATAATTGAGTTCTAGGAATGAGGATGCTAACTTTGTACATTAGAAATTAAACATGCTACTCTTTCAGAAAAAAAAGAAAGGAAAAAGAAAAATTCATGGCTCTGAGTAAGTGGTGTGACTGCCATATGCAGTGGAAAACTCAAGACAGTCCTTTTTTGACTGCCATTTGCATTAGTTCTAACACAATTAGCATTTTATGTTTCATCTTTTATGCATTTCTTATCCCAAAAAAAGAGACAATTGCTCTAGGAAACTTGTGAAATTCATCTGTTGGGCTTTTAATTTCTTTCTATTTAATAGGAATTGCCTGGTCAACCGTGATAGATGCGCATGCTCGCCTCCTTCAACGGAGATAAAGATTCATCGCTAGCTTTAATTAGTATAGTTAGGCATGTTTTGGCATCCATATATATACTAATTCCAATATTACATAGTTATATTTTATAAACACTTATATATGCACAGCTGACCGGCTGGGGTTTAAATACAAAATGGCAATCGTATCTGTAGGCTACCTGAAAAAAAAAAAAAAAAAAAACTAAAAATTATATATATATATATATATATATATATATATATATATATATATATATATATATATATTACTACTATAAAAATGGTTTATGATGGTGCTTACTATGACAGCGATTTTCGAAACCACTGCCATAGCATCCATGGCAGCGATTTTCATTAACTACTGCTATAGGTCAGACCTAGAGCAACAGCTTTTGTAACTACTGCTATAGGTCCGACAATAGCAGTGGTTAATGAAAATCGCTACCGTAGGTTGGACCTATAGCAGCGGTTATAAAAAATCACTGTCATAGGTTAATTTATGATAGCGATTCATTGTAACCGCTGTCATTAGTCGGACCTATAACAGCGGTTAGTAGGAACCGCTGCTATAATTTGATTTATGGCAGCGGTTAATTGTAACAACTGTCATATATATATTTTTTAAATATTATATAATTTTAAAATTTAATATACATCTTCACCGTTCATTATCTAAATAATTATCATTAGAGTATCGTCGCAAAAGATCGCCTCGATCCGATGGCTATAGCTTCGTCGATCAGAAAAATTTGATTTCGACGATCACGAACAACGATGCGATGATCTGATAGATGGAGACCTTCGATGGATCCAAAAATCTGTAATGATGATCTCAGTGATGTTTGTAGCATACTATCAAATTTTACTTCAATCGGATATCGTTATCTTGATCAATTTAGTATAGATTAGTTTCGACCGTTAAATGATAAACGAGTGATCAAAGGATCAAATGGTGTTCGATTATGAGATAATTATTTTTATAAATGATCTTGGCTACTACTTTAATCATTTTTTATAATGGTGATTATAAAATTTAACTTGTGACATGAAAAATGATCTAAAACTATACGTCTCCTGATAACCATTCTGAATTTCACTGGTTGTTATGCTCGTGCTTTTATAATATTTACTTAACATGAATAGTTTATACAAAAATAATTTTAATTTTACTATTATCGTCATATAAAATATTTAAAATTATAACAAAGATCATTTAACTAAAAAAAGTCTCATAATCGGACGTCGTTTAATCCTTTGATTGCTTATTTTTAATTTAACAATCAAAATTATTTCATACTAAATTAATCATGATAACGATATCCGATTGAAGTAAAATCTTGATAGTATGCTACAAATATCATCGAGATCATCGTTCCAAATTTTTGGATCCATCGAAGATCTTTATCTATCAGATCATCGCATCATCGTTTATGATCGTCGAAATCAAATTTTGCTGATCAATGAAGCTAGGGCCATCAGAAAGAGGCAATCTTTTGCGAGGATACTCTAATGATAATTATTTAGATAATGAACGGTGAAGATGGATATTAAATTTTAAAATTATATAATATTTAAAGAAAAAATGAGAAAAAAAATTTATTTTTTACCTATTACAGCGGTTATCAAAAATTGCTGCTATAGATATACAACATCGATTATAGAACTGCTGCCGTAGATCTATGGTAGCGATTTTGCCGATCTATGGCAGCGGTTCGATAACCGCTGCCATAGGTTAGGTTAAAAATTTTTAAATTTTTCATTTTCTCCCATGCGCGCTCAATCTCTCTCGCTCTCTCTCCCCCTCCTCTTTGTCGTCGGTGAAGCTCCTCCCCCCCGACCGACGTCGCCCCTTCTTCCCCCTCGATCGGGGCAGCCCCTCCCCACCACCCGCCACCCCCACCCCTTCATCCGACCCTCCCTCAACCCCCAGCAAAACCCTCCCTCCGATGAACCCCCATCCAACCCTTCCTCGACCCCCCATAAAATTCTTCCTCTGACGAACCCTCCTCCACCCTCGCTCGGCCCCTATGAAACCCACGCCCCCCCCCCGCCCCTCCATCCGACCCTCCCCCAGTCCCCAGCGAACCCCTTCTCCGACGAACCCCATCCGACCCTCCTTCGACCCCTGCGAAACCTCATCCCCCCACCACCACCATCATTCTGAACCTTCCCTGGCCGAGTGTGAAGCCTCCTTCGGCCTTCTCATCACTGTGCCCCCTCCCCCTGGCTCCCCATCTCCGACCGCCCTTGCTCTCTCTCTTTTTTCTCTTTTTCTCTCTTCTCTATCTCACTATCTTACTTTTATTTCGTAGGTTACCTCTAGTGCCACCGTCCTCCTCTAGCATCGTCGCCGGCGACCCTCGAAGCTTTCGGTGCGACCCACTCTCTATAGCCGTAGGTATAATTTTTTTTAATTTTATAGTATTATTTATTAATCATGTATATTTATAATAATTTATAAAATATTTATAATAAATATTATAAATATTATAATTATCTGCATGCCATAGTTTTTGGGCCATGCCGTGGTGGTAGCCTTGGATCGTGCCATATCGATGGCTGTGGACTAGATCTGTCAACGGATTAAATTTGGATCGAAACTTGGATATTCAGATCCGGACTCAATTTTAATTACTGGTACCGAATTCAAACTCAAATATCCGACGGGTCTGTACTTGAGAGAAAAAGAAAGGGATTCGACCTCGCCGCCATCATTGGGAGGGAGGGGGTCCGATCTTGCCGGCGAGGAAGATTGAGCGAGTGAGAGAGGAAGGGATGGGGTCCGACCTCGCCTGCGAGGAAGATCAAGAGAGGAAGAGAGAAAGATCGAGAGATGGAAAAGCTGGGAGGGAGGGGTTCGGCCTCGCCGCCGTCGTCGATAAGAGAGATCGAGAGAGGGAGTGACCGAGGGGATGGCACACAGTCGAGCCAGCTCGGACCGTGATCGAGTCGATTGGGGGAGGACCCTAGCTGGATGTTTCAGGCATGGAGCCGGCTCGACTTCTGAGCAAATAGAATTTGACATGTCACGATGTTATATTGATTAATGTTCATTAACGTTGCAGGTCATAATGGCACTGAAATGCCATCTAGCTTTCACCCCTATCCCTCGGTGGGTTATGCGCAGTTCAGCATCCGAAGAGCAGTTGGAGCATACGTCCATCTCGACATTGGCTGCTCAGAGATCTTCACCGACGGCATCTACTCCACCAACGATATCTACTCTACCGGCAGCTGAGCCTCTACCATCGTAGGCATCTGAATATACGTTTTTATTATATTAGCACAACTTTATTTTTTATATAGTATTTGTACACTTATATATTTGCATAACGTATTTGTATTGCAGATGCAACATCCAGTCAGATATTTTGCGGTCCTATACGTATGGCATACGTGTGGAACCGCCAGCATCACGTGATGGTGCGGTATAATGCGGAGGGAATGTCGGTAGGGAAGACCGTGTGAGAGATGCATTCCTTTTTTGGAGTGCTTGTAAGGCAATCAAACATCATTTCCGTAAAGCCCAGAGACTGGCATTTGATGGATGCTGCCTTCAGAGATCGGGTATAGGAGGAGATATGGGTAAGTACGCGTATCTTAGTTATATTTATGCATTTTATATGTTTACACTATATATGTTTGATTAGAATAATTTTATAATTAATTTTTGATAAATTTATGCAGAGAAGGTACGATTTTCTCGATCATTAGAGGGCTCGAGATGTCCGACTGAAGAAAATCGAAGAGTTATATTGGGATTACAAAGTCAAGCTCCATAGAAGATGGCTCGAGCACCGATGAGACACTCCAAAAGAGCTTGTTCCCTGGATACAGGACTGTCTTCTGAGTTAGTGGGAGATGATCGTTAGACACTAAAGGAGCCAGGAGTTTCAGGTAAAATTTCTAACTTTTAAATTTTTAAATATGCTTAAAATTTTATTTAAATATTATTTAAATATTTATTATTTATTTGAATACTTGTTAGGCTATCCTCCATCAGAACTGGGAGAACCATGCAGCTCAGGAGTATACGCACACTCTAAGCTACGAGTCTATGGCTAATCATGTGCATAGAGAGGTAATTAATTCTAAATCTTACTAAATAAATTAAATTTATTTTTTTTATCATCTTTCTGATAAATTTATTCTTTATTATAGCTGATGAGAGATTGAGTGATGCCCAGCCATAGCGAAATCTTTCGATTCAACCGCATGGACAAGACAGACAGGCCGATGAACACCACGATTGAACGTATTTTTGTAAGTATTAAAATATTAGTATATATGATTAGTATTATAGCTTTTTTTATAAAATTTTATTTTAATTTATAATTACAGGATCAGTTAGATGCACTCGTGAGCGAGGGCCCGGATACCTCTAGGCTCCATAACCATCTGTCTCAGGTCTTGAAGCCTGAGCACTCTGAGAGGATCCGATGCAGGTCCAAATATACGTCGACGAGCTACTGATCCGAGGCGAGCGTCTCCTCACAGATTTTTAGTGTCATCAATCGAAAGAAGCTTGAAGAGGCGTTGGCACGGCAGATCATGCTGCGACGCGGGTAGATCGAGCTGAGGAGCGCGCATCTTATCTGGAGGGCATCGTGAGAGACATGATGTCGATGCTCAGTGCACATTTTGGAGTCACGAGCTTCGAGGATATGTTGGCCCGCATTCCAGCTCCAGCTCCGGCTCTCGGTGACAACAACGATGACGATAATGTAGATTTAAAAGACTTTTGATGTATTTTATTTTTTAAAAAAATATTATAATAAATTTTATTCGATAATAAAATTTTAGCATTTCAGAATAATTTTTATATTTATTATATTTTTTGTATTATATATGTGTATTTATCAGATAAAATATATTAAAAAAATAAAAATTTTATTTTTTTAATTATTCAAGATCTACGACGGCGATTTTATAATCGCTGCCATATCCGTGCCAATCGCTGCCATAGATTCGGTGCCAACTGCTACACTAGACCTATGACAGCGATTAAAAAATCGCTGCTATAGATTACCTATGGCAACGATTACATAACCGCCGACATAGGTCGATCTATTGCAATAGTTTATAAACCGCTGCAATAACCTATCTATGGCAGCGGTTCTAACAACCACTACAACAATCGCTGTCATAGAGCTATGGCGACATTTGGAATACGGCAGCGATTATAAACTGCTGTCATAGTTTTTTTTATAGTAGTGTATAATTTTGCTTAAAAAGATATAAAATGACAGTTAATCCATGGACAGACTCAATTTACCCTCTGCATTACCACGTAAGCACTCACAACCGATGAGGTTTAGCAGCTACGCTTAACTGCAAGGAAGTTGCGATTCCATGGTGTTGGTGCTCGGTCATACAATGCTTTGCATGTATTGTAACATTTTCCCGGATGCTGTGAGCTAGTAATCATTTTGGATATTTCCATGGAGGCATGCATGGCCATCCCATGCATGTTGGCATCAAATAGAATGGTAGTTTTGTATCAACATTCCAGTCCTTCAAGTAGTGGCAAGGAACCTATAAATGAATCAACAGGAAAAGGTTTTGTAGGATTGGTCGGTACGTAGGGACTAGGGAGGCTCAACCACTTGCAACTTTTAGGACTAGACCAATCCCAAAACCTCAATATTATTGCATGCCACCTGCTACCCTGCATTCATGTCCTCAGTACGTCTGTCCTTTAGATAGTCGGCACAGTAGTGTTGAAGGTAGATACTCGCATATGATTACTTCAAAAATTAAAAAGAGGTACCCAGGTATATATCATGTACGTTCGATGAGACGAATTCCAATTATAACACTGTATATCCGTCAAATTTAGCTATTTAAATGTTCTAGATCATGCCTGAAATACTTCCATTTACAAGCATCATGCTTTTTTATCTATACTTCCATTTAGCTTTTATCCTTTCCTAACAATATATACGAGGTCTGCCGACACCACTGTAAAACAGAAGTTCTACAATCGGCTACCCATTTCAGGTTGTTTCATGAATCTATTCTTTTTCTTCTTCTTCTTTCTTTTGAGGAATTCGTGCATCTATTCAAAGTTAGGTAACGGTGCATTTATATAGCTGGCACACAAATAGCTTGCACTACTATGGACGGGGTCAACCGCTAGCTGATGGTATGACTTCATATCTAATGGCTGGTTATGTTGCAAGTACATGTATTAATCATCACACCAAGCAAAACCATGCACCAAGCCTTGTCCAAACTATTTACGGTTATTAGAATTCTTTTTTTTTTTATGAAAATAATTAAAGATTTTATAAAATGAAAATTAGATATCTTATACTTGGCTATTTAATTATCAATTTAACTTCAGTTTCCATCACTGTCCATGCTTTGAACTAGCTAGCTTTGGTAATTTGAATTGGGTATGTGCATATTAAAATACAAAGAGTTCCTTTATAGAACTTAGTGATGATAGCCAAAAAAATATATAATTCTGTCATGGAATCAAACCTGCTGCACTGCCATCCACCTTGTTTCCCTTACTTAGCCTTAACCTAAATCCTAGCTAATACAGGTACATTACTAGCATTAAGAAGAGACCACAATATCTACCCTTCTTTTTGGCTTCAAACTAATATTAAGAAGCTCTCCCTTAATGTTCACCAATTCAATATTAAGCATTATCAGGTTAATTATCTAAAGAGGAGGAGTGTCGGTTTGGTTACATTCCCTAGTTCCGACGATGCCTTCAACTCTTCGGATTCTTGCCTCCACTCCATAACTGTTGGAGGTGGAGAAGGAATGGACTTAGTGAGATCAAGGTTCAAGTCAGGCAACATGTAGGCATTGTCCTCCAGGCAGCTCTCAGTATCAGACACTCGATCATTCTCCGTCACAGGGTTCAATTGCTGGCATTCCATGCGTTCATGGTTCACAGGCCCACCCAATAACGTTACATTCTCCGAGCTTTGAGGCTGGTGAAGAGGGACTCTCTGGCTGACATGATGATTGTTGGGATCGATCCCCATACTTATAAGCTTCCTCCTAAGATGAGAGTTCCAATAATTCTTCACTTCATTGTCTGTTCGTCCCGGCAGCCTTCCAGCTATCAATGACCACCTAAAGCCAAAAATAATAATAATAATAAAATCAACAAAAAATCACTATAAGCTTACTTCTGGTAACTACTCTATACATCACTGGATCACTTCATTTTTCATACAAGGCTATGAGTAAAACTAGTATACAAGCACAACGTGATGTCCTCACTATGAGAATTTTTTTTTTTTTTCTTTTGATTGTAAGGGAGGCAATAAGCCAGCCGCAATTTATTGAAATAAAGATAATTTAAAGAGGTTTACAAAGGATGGACGAAAAAAAAATTATAGGAATTCTGTGACATCATGACTTCGGCACCGGAATGCAATGCCTCCACCTCCATGAGCAGCAGCAATTTCCTCTTCTACACAAAACCAGATGAAGAAGGGATCCTTTGTGCACTGAGCTCCCTCTCTCCTCCTCCCAGACTAATTTGCAAAGGACCAAATGGTCCAACGTTTATGTACGAACACCCTAATGCCAATATCCTCTTCTTCCATGAAAATTTGCCTTCAAAGGTTAGACAGCCAATGGGCCCTAAATACACTCCATTCTCGATCTTCTTTGCCTGATAATCCAAATCAATGCTACCTAAACTTTCCAAATTCATTACTCATTTTGCCTTAATGAATAACAATTTCATTCTTGCACCTTATAAAGATCATAATAAAGCCCCTCCCCCCACCCCACCCCCCACCCAAAAAAAAAAAAGTAGGTTATTGAGAAATTTCTGCACATATTAATCACATTTTCCGTGGACAGTTCTATGAAGTGAAGCTCCTGACAGTATATATGTATGTGCACTCATGGTGATCCTACACATCCTAGTTTATATATCTCTAGAACTACGTACAAAAGAAGAGATCCCAACTGCTATGCACCTCGAAACCTTTTATGTCGGATGTTCGCCCTGTAGGAAGAAAAATAAAGGACTTCTCAACCCTGTGAGACTACAGGAGGTCGCAAATTAAAAAAACTTGCAACAAAAGGTTCATGCAGCCTAATCTATTCACCAAAAAGCATTGCCCTCATCAGCATGTTATATAGTTGTCACACTGGACTAGATCCAGTTAGAAAGAAACCTCCACAAGCTACCTCAAGGTAATTGGTTTTGATCAAAACTTTATATTCTTACATATACCTTGTAATAAAATCAAGGTGTTGCACTAATACCTTGTGTCCATGGCATGTTCAGAAGTCTTATAATTAAGCGACAATATGATTTACCATTAGAGCATGATTCTGATGTTATGTTCTGATCATTAGGAATGGAAGCCCTAAGCCATGTTCCTATTGACGTAAATAAAAAAAACATAGAAAACGACTGATCAGAATGAAGCTCTTAATTTCTACAAGTTCACTGGTATTAATAAGTACTACTGATTCTTCATTGAAAGCTAAACATACCGATTGCCAAGAAGAGCGTGGAGCTTAATGATGAGGTCCTCTTCATCCTCCCCAAAGTTCCCTCTCTTAACATTGGGCCGTAGGTAGTTTATCCATCGTAGCCTACAACTCTTACCGCACCGAAGCAGTCCTAGGAAGAGTAGTAACAATTAGCCAAGGAACCAACGAAATCATTCACAACACTCAGACTTGAGGTGTGCCACACCTGCAGCCTTGGGGAGTGATCTCCAAGAACCTTCTCCATGGGCGCGGATGTAGTTAATGAGCTTCTCGTCCTCCTGTTTGGTCCATGCTCCCTTGTTGGTGTCTTGCTTATCACAACAAGGCTTCCTCATTTGTTCTCTCTCTATTTGTGAGAGAGAGAGAGAGATGTGGAGGGAGATAAAGATAAAGTGTCGAGGGGTATGGAGGAGAGGGCAAAGGTGAAGGATATATAATAGAGATTTTCAGGTGGTATGAGATATGGAAGGACTGGGATGAAGTTGACTATTGACGAAGAATGGTTGGTTGGGAGGGGGAAGTGTGGTCTGTTAGTTGCGGTTAGAACTCTTTATTTTGTTTCGGTTGCTGCGACTGCCCACAAAAAGTAGACGACCTTTGTGGATTAGATTTCTCTTTGGAGAGTGATGGAAGCCGGTTGGTCACACGTTCCGCGCTGACTGATAGCTTTCCCCATGCATCCATATCGCATTCTTTATATATGTGCCCGTAGATTCGCTTGAGATCACGTTTAACTAGGTAGGGTCTGGTTCAAACTTTAAGCCCCGTATTCTGAGAAATTTTTAGGTAAATTTATTTTATTGTAGGTAAAATTTTTTTATGAATTTTGATTGACCGCTTTTTATCTTATAATCAATCATAATAAATCAAAATTAGTAATTAATGAACAACCAATGTGAATTTGTTATTAGCTTTGCCTATGATAGAATAAGTTCATCTAAAATTTTTTTTATATATAGATTTGGTCCAAAATTTGGAAGATCGAGGCTCAAAAAGTTTCATCTTTAGTACTTGGTGTTTTTCATATATAAATTTAAGTCATCATATAAATATAGTGTTATGAAATAATTATAAAGCTATTGCATGCATAACTTACAAACCCTAATTTGTTTTAATTAAGCATTAGAAAGGCCAGCATAATGGGGATAAGGGTTGGGATGGGCACCCTTAACGTATTGGTCGACCGGTCCAACCATAAATAAATACATGTATTTATAGAAAAAAAAAATAGGAGGAGAAGATAGAGTAATACGGATGTTCGTTTGTGGTTAAACTAGTCCGCTATTAAGTTGATGGATCTAGTCTGATCAATAATATTTTTTTAACTTAGCATAAAACTTAGACCTACCTAAGCTGTAAATTTGATCTATTGGACCAAAATTAAGCATTGTTAACTTTGCTGAAATTAGTTGTCAATCCCCAATCGAGATGGTTGGCAATCGGTGGCCATAAGATTTTGTATCTATAGCTAGATTAGTACGTTGCAAACTAACATTCTACATCCCATGGAAGATAAAGATTTAACGGTTTAAAGATGAGATCGGATTAGTATATATGCCACAACTCTTTGAAGAACAAATAAATAGATTGATGGGTGCCAAACTTGGTTAGTTAATTATATATATATATATATATATATATATATATATATATATATATATTTAAAAAATTTCTTTCATAACATTATCAACAATGAGAATTTGAATAATCTCTCGAGATATTTCGAGCTCTCTCTCGTCCTTGGATTGATCAATAAGTTTCTTGATACTATGGCAAACAAATGAACCAATAACATGGTTCAACACTTCAACCACATATTTTCGCTTATAAACATTCTATATTTCTTTTTCGTTTTTCACGTGCCCTCAACCTTCCGGTCTTCATACTGGATCAGGTCAAAATAAAAACTCAGAGCATCGACAACTGGAAAGGATTTTACCTTCCCACTTACCATGGATCCGTGGAAGTGCAATCATGTTCACGTCCGACGAATGAGGGATTACGGACTGGTTGGTTGTTGGATGGATACGGCAAACCAACCGTGGGAACTCCTATAGCGCCGCTAGACGACAGGACAAAATGGTGAAACTAGAATACCAGCCAACCACGAAGACAAGCGACGGCTAAGGGAGGCTTAGTTGCACATCGTAATTATTCAAGGCGGTTTGTATCTTCCACACGCAAGAATCTTCTCTGGCAATCTCAACCGTTGAATTATATATTATACGAATTTCAAAGCAATCTAATTTTATCTTTTATCTACGTATGGATCTCGATGCGGTCACTGCGCGATCCAACGGTTGGCATCGCGAGAAGGTGGAGCATTCTTTCGCGCGAAGGATACAACCCGATCCTAGGCGTGAAATGACCCGTTGCTTCGGTTACCGTGTCCGCATCCGGGACCTACAATTGTACATCGGCAGGGCCAATTGCTCGGAGTTCCGGTTAAAGATATCCATCAAACAATAACTTTTGATTGGATGGCAGAAATTGACCTTAGGTTGTTGCTCATCATTTCATAACATATTATTTTTAATTTTATAAGATATGAACGATGCGATTTTATCTTCAACACGATGAAAACAAAAAAAGGATCAAAATATATTTTTATATAATTTGATTTTTAAGATAGAGAAATAAAATATTCATACCAATCAAAATTTAAATTTTATATGCCATATCAATAAATAATAATAAATTATATTTATAAAATTTAAAAATATTAAAAATAAATTTCGCTTCCGTCGAAATCCAGTCTGATGCTTAGTGTAATGTAACTGGTAATCATATAAGAGCTTCGATCGGAAATT
Source organism: Cocos nucifera (assembly GCA_006176705.1). Classification (NCBI taxonomy): domain Eukaryota; kingdom Viridiplantae; phylum Streptophyta; class Magnoliopsida; order Arecales; family Arecaceae; genus Cocos; species Cocos nucifera. The sequence continues at coordinate 4,123,636 of QRFJ01000008.1, forward strand.
CTTTCTCTCGGGACTCCTCCAGTAACCGAACTTCTTTCGGCCTTCTTCTTCAGTCAAACTCCTTTAGCAGCCGAATTTCTTCCAGACTTCTCCACCAGGCGAACTTCATCCGGACTTCTTCTTCAGCCGAACTTCTCTCAAACTTCTTCTTCGATCGGACTTCTCCATCAGTCGGACTCCTTCTAGACTTCTCCATCAGTCGGACTCTATTCGAATTCTTCCAGCGGATTACTTTTAGATTTCAACTAGCATTCCTCCCGGATGATCTTCTCTAGCCGTATTTCTTTTAGGAGTCCGAACTCCTTTAGAATTGATATATGTCAAAGCTCTTCACCAATCAACGTCTGCTTCCTCCGAACTTCGATCATTAAATCTCAACGAACGGGCATATCACGACAACGGACACATCTCTCCATAACAAACTCCACGTGACCCCGAACAGTTCACTACCAGATGGTTACGGCTGTCACTATCAATCTGCTATAGGCTCCATCTATAAAAAGGAACCCTCCAGATACGTTTTCTCTAAGCTCTCTTCTCCTTCCCAAAACTCTGTTGAATTCTTTCCTGAGCACTCTATTTCTGTAAGCCAGAAGAGTTGACTTGATCGTCGGAGGGTCCTGCTAGAGCCACCACCATCGACTCCGAATGGGACTTTATTTTGCAGATCACCAACAGCGACCTCCTTTTTCTCAACTCCAGCTCGACCCGACGTCAACCAGATTCTGCGCCAACATGATTGACGCTAAAGGAAGGATCCTCTATTCTTGAGGTTTTCTTGTTCTTAAAGGAGTGCTCAGCAGCGATCTCTCTTCTTCCTCTATAGAGTTCTTTCCAAAAAAATGCCTCCCAAGAAGGCGACAACCCAGAGATCTACCACTTCTGCCATTAGATCCATCCGTTCTTACTCCATCGTCGGCGCTTCAACCTCCTCCTCCACCGATGGCTATGGTAGATCCGGAGTAATTTAACCTGCTGATGCAGTGGGTTCAGTATCTCACCGAAATAGTGCAGGCCGTGCGGTAACCTCCGATGGTGGTTCCACCAAAAAACTCGCTATCGAAATGTCAGAAACCAGTCCCAAGGAGGCACACTTGGGCTAGCATACCCACGTCTTCGGAAAGAAAAAATAGAGAGCAGAGGATCCTTGTTCGAATCATGATTTTTTTCGGAAGAGATCTTTTTCATCTACAGTCGGAAGTCTTTCAAGATCTGCGATCGAGATGACATCCTTGATCAGAAACTACGAAAGATAGACTGACGGATTGAGAAACTCTGCCACATTATTCTGGCTCACCATGATGATGTCTGCACCGATCCTCCTTTCACTTCCTGAATTATGCAAGAACTTATTCTGCCGAACTTCAAGCTTCCCCAATTTGAAAGCTACGATGAAACCTCTGATCCGATCGATCATCTAAAGGTCTTTCAGACCATGATGTTGCTCCATAGCGCACCAGACATCATCTTATGCTGAGTTTTTCTATCTACCTTGAAGGAAGCAGTAAAAAATTGGTACTCGACATTGAAGCTAGGTACAATCTTCTTCTTTGTGTAGATGAGCCATCAGTTTATGGCTCACTTTGTTAGCAGTCGATGTTTCCGCTGAGGTTCGAATTTTTTGATGAATATCAAGCAGAAGGAGGAAGAATCTATCCAAACTTATGTCACCCAATTTAATGCTGCTGCATTGGTGGTTCGGAACCTAGACCAGTCTATTGCAATGACCGCACTCAAGGGTGGCCTTCAGAAGAATGATTTGTTGTTCTCCCTAGAGAAGTACCCAGAAACTTTGCTAATCTGCTAGCTCGAGCTGAAGGATATGCCCGGAGCGGAAGAAGCCTTCAAGTTGAAGGATAAGAAAGCCGCAGGAGAGTGGCAAGCGAGCGGGTCTAATAGACCCACCGCTGATGGAGGGTCGAATGAAGTTTGATCGTGCTTACGGACTCCTCCGAGCGCAAGCGAGCCCAAACTCCTCGAGCTCATCGTCAAAGAAGTCCCGACAGAAGAGCGCGAAGAAGTTCTCTTCCAGAAGGTTCAACAACTATGCCTCCCTTAATGCTCCTAAAATTCAAGTTCTGATAAAAATTAAGAATCAGCTACCAAGATCAAAAGAATTATGATCTCTCCCAAATAAGTGCAATCGAAGTAAGTACTGTTTGTGAGGAATGTTTTCAGCTTCAGAACAAAATTAAAGAACTAGTTAGGCGGGGTCATTTAGATCAATTCCTACGATATCGATCCAAGAGGAAAGGAGAACAACCAAGGGCTCTTTCGCAATTGGGGGAGACCTAGGGGGAGGGATCTCAAGAAAATCAATCCCTGCATGGAGGCATCAATACCATGGTTGGAGGACATCGGCAAGAAAAGATATAAAGGAGCTACATAATGTCAACAATTAAATTTTGAAAACTTACAATATTATTAACCACTTTTCGATAAAGAATTCTTATTTCAACGTTCCTATTTTTTGTGAACTATAACAGAAAAAGATTAAGCTGGACTTTTTTCTTAAGCCAGATAGAGAGCTTCTGGTATATGAGATAAGATCTCCTTCAATCTTGATTGGAGATAAGATCTCTCCTGAGCTTCAACTTCAATAGAAGATGGGATCTCCTTCAACCTCGATTGGAGATAAGATCTCCTCCGAGCTTCAACTTTAATAGAAGATAGGATCTTCTTCAACCTCGATTGGAGATAGGATCTTCCCCGAGCTTCAACCTTAACAGGAGATAAGATCTTCTTTAATCTCGGCTAGAGATAAGATCTTTCCAGAGCTTCAACTTCAATAGAAGATAGAATCTCCTTCAACCTTGATTGGAGATAAGATCTTCTCTGAGCTTCAACACTGGAGATAAGATTTTTTTCGAGCTTCAACCTCAACAGAAGATAAGATCTCCTTCAACCTCGATTAGAGATAAGATCTCTTCCGAGTTTCAACCTCAACAGAAGATAAGATCTCCTTCAATCTCGGTTGGAGATAAGATTTCTCCAAGCTTCAACTTCAATAGAAGATAGGATCTCCTTCAACCTCGGCTGGAGATAAGATCTCTCCCAAGCTTCAACCTCAATATAAGATAATATCTTCTTCAACCTTGGCTGGAGATAAGATCTCCTCTGAGCTTCAACTTCAACAGAAGACAAGATCTCTTCAGCCTCGACTGGAGATAAGATCTCCCCCAAGCTTCAACTTCAAAAGAAGATAAGATCTCTCTCAACCTTAACAGGAGATAAGATCTCTTCCGAGCTTCAACTTCAATCGAAGATAAGATCTCCCTCGAGCTTCAACCTCAATAGGAGATAATATCTCCTTCAACCTCGGCTGGAGATAAGATCTCTCCAAGCTTCAACTTCAATAGAAAATAGGATCTTCTTCAACCTCAGCTGGAGATAAGATCTCTTCCGAGCTTCAACCTCAATAGGAGATAATATCTCCTTCAATCTCGGCTAGAGATAAGATCTCTTTCGAGCTTCAACTTTAACAGAAGATAAGATCTTCTTCAGCCTCGGCTGGAGATAAGATCTCCCCCGAGCTTCAACTTCAAAAAAAGATAAGATCTCTCTCAACCTCAATAGGAGATAAGATCTCTTCCGAGCTTCAACTTCAACAAAAGATAAGATCTCCTTCAAGCTTCAACCTCAATGGGTGCAGAGCCCGGAAAAGAACTTCGGCAATCGTCTTTTTTATACTTCCTTTGAATTTCGAACTCGAAAGTAGGAGGACAATTATTGGAGATAAACTCCGCTCCCACGAAAGTCCATTCTGATGCTTAGCCTAATGTAACTGGTAATCATATAAGAGCTTCGATCGAAAATTCTTCCTCTTGGAACTCCTTCAACAGCCAAACTCCTTTCAGCCTTCTCCTTCAATCGGACTCCTCCAACAGCCGAACTCTTTTCGGATTCCTCCAGCAGTCGAACTACTTTCGGACTCCTCCATCAGTCAGACTCCATCTGAACTTCTCCATCAGTCGAATTTTGTTCGAACTTCTCTTTCAGTCGGACTTCTCCATCAGTCGAATTATGTCCGGACTTCTTCTTCAGCCGAACTTCTCCCAAACTTCTCCTTCGATCAGACTTCTCCATCAGTCGAACTTCTTTTGGACTTCTCCATCAGTCAAACTCCATCTGAATTCCTCCAACGAATTACTTCCAGATTTTAACTAGTATTCCTTCCGGATGATCTCCTCTAGCCGTATTCTCTTTAGGAGTCTGAACTCTTCTAGAATTGATATATGTCAAAGCTCTTCACCAAACAACGTCTGCTTGCTCTAAACTTCGACTATTAAATCTCAACGAACTGGCATATCATGATAATGGACACCTCTCTCCGTAACAAACTCCACGTGGTCTCGAGCAGCCCACTATTGGATGGTTATGGCTGTTACTATCAGTCTACTATAGGCTCCGTCTATAAAAAGAGATCCTTCAAATATGTTTTCTCTAAGTTCTCTTCTTCTTTCCAAAATTCTACTGAATTCTTTTCTGAGCACTCAATTTCTGTAGGTCAGAAGAGCTGACTTGATCGTTGGAAGATTCTATCGGAGCCACCACCATCGAATCTGGATGAAATTTTATTTTGCAGATCACCGATGGCAATATCTTCTTCCTCAATTCCAACTCAATCAGACGTCAACCAAATTCTGCGCCAACAAAAAAATAATATTTTTTTATACATCCCAAAAAATCATCATCATGTACTACAATTTATTTCAATTTAATGAAGGTTGCAGTTGAGAGCGTCCAACATGCATCCTGAATGTCCATTCTAGTGTCGAATACTCAGTAATAAAATACATTTACAATACTTATTATCATCGAACGATATCTTATCTAATTTGTTAGTCTCATTATTTTTAATTAATAAAATTAAAATTTAATAATTAAGATAATATTTTAATATTAAAATTATTGTATCAATCGAGATATCAATATATCTATTCCTATGGATAAGGCTTTGAACCATATTGATTTCCTTCAGATTCTTCCATTTCTGTCCCGATTAAGATTGATCGTGGATAAGTCTGTTCGCCGCGGTTGCAGACCCTGCATATGGCTCCAGCGCGGCGGGCCTGAACTGCGTCCCCCGACGAAGTGATTCCTGCAGTGTCGGCAGACCAGGACAGAAGCAACAAACACAGCTCATCAATGTATGATGGTGTTGGGTCCCATGCTGTTACAACCTTTATTTTACGTAGCTCATCAATGTTTCCTTTTCTCCCGGGCACAGACATAAATGCAAGCTTCATCCAAGTCATCACATGATCGCATCTGAGCAAACCGAGGTTTGTCATCAGCCACGAAAGCGGTTTCCTGTTTTACTGGAGCAGACAAGCTCTTTCGCTTGTAAATCTGTTTTCATTTGAATTTTATTACGATGCTTTTTTATTATATTTTATTATAAAAAATATTTAAAATATTTTATATTATCATTTATATATATATTTAAAAATAATATATATAATGATGTATTATATTATTTTTATATAATTATATTTTTATAATTATATTCCATCTTTCTCCGTCTGCAACTTCTCCACCTCCTCTCCTCCTACCATCCACATATTTCTTTGGCCACTTGCAGCTTCTTCGTGCACACCCCTTCCTCGTGGCCACTGACGACTTCTTCATCTTTCTATCTATCCATGGCTCCTCCATCTTTGATCATCCACCTCCTATTCACCCACAGCTTCTATGTGCCCCCACCTTCCTCCCCCAATACATGCACCTTGACTCTTCGATAGCCACAAAAAAAAATATTTTTAAAAAAATAATTTAATTATAAACTTACCATCAATTTTAATATTAAAATAATCTTAATTCTTAAAATATTTATCAGACTTTTTATATATATATTAGCATTTTAACCGATGAATGATCCATTTTTAATCTGGTAATAAAAAAAAATAATAAAAAAAATAAAATATTCTTTAGAACACCGTAACACCATTCATTTTCGTTTTCTTCGGAAGAAACCCAGAGACGAATATATCGCGTACAGAACCTGGTATCACGATGCGTGGGAAACAATTTGGTCGGTAGATGGGGTTTTCAGACGGTAACATTGGGGCCAGATCTTGCGTCTAGTTTTGCTCTAAATATAGTGGTGCCACGATAAATTTTAACCCTTATCAGAGGCCTGAGTGGAAGCCGTAATGGTGTTTGTATATCTTTGGAGACTTGAATTGTTAAACACATGCGTGTATGTAACAGTTTAACGCCGATAAACATCTCTCTTTGTATGCACAAATATTTCTAGGTAATCACAATTTCTTTAGATCAAGAAATCGGTGATAACCTACACAAAGTTGGCAAGGAAGCATTTCAACCTGAGATGTTTTACGCTACTTTGGTAAATCTTGTACCATCAAGAGTATCAAATTTCAATAGAACTCGATAAGTATGGAACCGCATTACTTCATATTTCACTGAGAAATAAATATATTTGAATGAACTGTCAAAAAATTTACAATGAATGAACTCGATCATGCGATGAAGAGGGCAAAGAAGCTTTACGATCACTAGAGGATGACATTGAAAGGCATCTGATATGATTGATTCCTTCTCTTCTGAGGGCTTTTGGGTCGACACCTGCCTTGTGAGCTGCAATTACCCCGACGGCTTCCCAATAATTTAGGACCTTCACCTGAAGAATGAGAAGAAATGAAGTTCATAGATTTAGTGTGATAGCTAACTGGTGCCAGCAAGGAAGGTTTCGAGTGATTCACACCACTTCAATCCCAAACTTCTCGGGCGTATCGTCGAGCACCGTCTCATTCTCCTGAACAGCAATTATCAGAGGCTGCAAAAGGATTATACTCACACCTTCATATCAAAAAGCACATCCATTTAAGACACCGCGAGTCCGCATTTATGTGAAGAATGGTCAAAACTGATAACCAGAAAAAAATGAAGATATAGCAATTAATTATTCAGGAAATAGGCTGTATTTTAGACGCTTCTACCGTGCAAACAATGCTTCTACGAGCCTAATCACGGCAAAGATATAATGGAACCATCTTCAAGTTGGTAAGTCAAAGAGGATTCAAGAAAGGATGCTTTTGTAAGCCTTCAAAAGATATGTCTACAGCAAAACCAATAACTCTTATGGTGTACCTTATTGTTTGTCATGCTCCTTGCAAAAGCAAGAGCACCATCCCCTCCACAAGCATCAGCAGGAAGCATTACACTGTCAACATTACCAGCCACCATACAATCACCATCCAAGGATCCATGCTTCTTTGTCACATACCGGGGTGCACAACTTAAACCAGCAAGCACACAAGGAAGAAAGGTATACCCAAGCTGCAGCAAAGATAAAGAGAAGGGCGTGTGAATACCTAAAGAAATTGGACTCCACGTAGCAAACACAACTTCATAGTTGATATTTTACGAATTTTTAAGCAAAAAAATAAAAGTAAAAAAGTTCTAAAAACTACAGTATATTTCATCATTTTGAAAACCTTCTTCCACTTATTTGAGGCATAAAATGTTGTAAAAACTACAGTACATTTCATTATTTTGAAAACCTTCTTCCCGTTATTTGAGGCATAAAATTAACTATGCACTCATTAAGACACCAACACGCACACACCATGAACAGATTCGAGAAAGACTGCCTGAAGGGTACAAAATGGGATGATCATTCAGCCTACACCATTTGAAAACCATGTAGATACCAAGATGCAGAAGAGGATGTCAGTTCGGTAAAATACGAAAAACACCAACAAATCATCTTCATTCCAGTAATGACTTCAAGGGTGAGCTAGTAATCTGGAGTTTTGATGTGTGTTTAATACATGGCTCTCATACATTAATGAGTGAAAAGAAAAGGTTAGATTTTTATATGCTTTTGGCAATGCTTACATTTGAAACATTAGGCAGAAATGCTAATTTGTATGCCATAATTGAAAACAATTGAAGGCTTAAGATGACATATTAACTTTTCTTTTATTATTTGGTAAGGATTTGATGATTTTGTAATACATTCCTTTCCTGTCTTTTAATATATTTATGATTCTGTTCTTCTTGCTGAATATTTCAATTAGGACTCTTAAGTACTACTCATATTTGTAATTCTGGGTGTCAAAAACTAAATTCACACTCCATAGATAAAAGAATTGAAGTGGAGAACAATGACATGTTCCCTTTTCTCTTCATAAAAGTTTCATAAATGTCAAATTATTTTCTCATTTTAACCTCTCTAACGCAGAATTCAGACACAGCTGGAGTGTAACAATAAAATTCGATCCCCTTTTTATATGGTGAGCCATTGATAAGAAATGCTTAGACAGATCAACTTTTCACAATACACACCCTTAAATAGTTGAGACGTAAATCCTGAAGCAGAGGGAAGATGGAATTTATTAATTTAACCAACACACTCCTCAAAGTGTTCTCTTTCAGAAAGAAACAATATCATCCTCTTTTACCATATCTAGCCTTGTTGTCTAGGCATCACACTGAAACATCTCAAGAAGCCTTAATTAGCTCTTGAACTCTCAAGTCTCCGGTCTCTATGGGTTGGGATTTATAATCTTGGTACTGTTGGAAGTGTGAAGTCAGGATCAGGAGCATTGGTATGGTCTGAGCTCTGAAGGTTTGTCAGAACCAGGACCAGAAAGAACTTGGGATAGACATGAGACTAGAACCCTAACCATTGAAATGATAGGAAAAGATGGTAGGCCAATCTATACCTTTCTAATTAGTTATATTTCTTTACTCTCCACAAGTGCTACCTGATTTTGGGATTGGATTACAAATCAGATGGCATTATTAGGCTAGTCATATATGATCCTCTAAGCATAATTTTCAAATAAGATGTATGTTTAAGGCCCTATGGCAAGTATAAGTGTGTAAGATTGGGTATTGTGAAGGTGGGTTTGTCCAAGCAATTTTCATTAACTATTTCATATATGAAGCAAAATCAATGTACTAATACAAATAATGTGAAAGGCGTTACATCCAGCCACAAGGCAGGCAAGCCTTTTGTGCAACATTCCCCCTCCCATCCGCTCACATCTCCCCTCTCCTTATAGACACTAATAGTTAATGGATTTAACCCTTTCAATAAAGTATTACCATCTCTGGCTCGAGAATTAAAGGAGTGCACTATCCAAAAGTGGGTATCTGTTTATCACATCACATAAATCATTAAAAAAAAAAAAATGCAATTGCTGGAGAGATCGCAGACATCCATGCTTCTCCCCAAATGCATCACATGTGCCAATATTGGTATACAACTAACCCTTTTTTATTGATGAACTTCATTGTATCCATTAGAGACAGAGGGAGAGAACAAAAAGGAACTTGAAATTTGAGAACCCTACCAAATGATGAAGAGAACATACATCAGTACTTTAATTTCTTTTAATTTTAATGTATGGAAATATTTTTCTGCCCTACCTATTACAAAACAGAGTCTTTAACAAGCATATGACACAAAATATTTAACAGACATATGTTTTGTATGTCTAATATTTCACAGAGATATGGGCATAATGGATTAATGATATTAAAAAAAGAAAAAAAAACCTGAAAAAAAAAAAGAAAAAATGATGCCATTTTACTTTGTGTCTATTATTCATGGAATATATATTTACTTTCTACCCTTAAAGTACAAATGGTAGCATTTAAAATAATTTCCCTTTTGCTTCCACTTGAAAATGGTGAGAAAGCAATATGTCGAAGCAAATTCTGAAACTCAATAGAAATCTATTGCTTGGACGTAGAAGGCATGACTAGAAGAATGATTCCTCAATGCCATTTACATTTTACCTAAGCCAACTATTTCATTAAAAAGCAGTATATATTTTGGTTTTCCCTGAGAGCAATAATGACATAACCAATTAATCCCTCTATCAAATTTGCCCTCGATTAAACATCTATTGAGCTAAGCTTTTTATACACTACTGTTGCCTTAATATTCCTATCATTCTTTTTCCAGATATGTGGGGCATGCATGGCCGAATTTTTTTGGTCTAACCCTGTTTGCCAATATCATCAAATTTGATTTTATTCAATGATTCAATTCTCTCATATGTTTCTTGATGTGAGTTGATCTCATAGCCTTTCCTAACTTCTAGATTTCGCTTCTAAAGGAGCATTCTAGACAAATAAAATACCTGCCCTTCCACAATTCACAGGCCATAAGGATTCTTAACATTTTTGGTTACCCCTAGAGTAGCGATTCAATGCCTGCTTGTAATACAGAATTGTTATCGTATCAAATGTTTACCCAACCATTATTCTAGTGATAAGGATTCCTCTATCCCGTCAATCTAGTGTTATTCTGCCAATGAAATCCATATTCTGGTTGACAAGATCTTATTTCAAGATTTTGTATCAAGTTCACCTAATCCAAAGAAATTGGGAGAAAGCTTATGGTGTCTTCAACACGGTGCATGAGGTTGAGAGCATAGCAACCAAAATTCTCCGAGTGCAGACCAACTATTAGGCCCAATGCAGAACCAACTTCTTGAAGCCTGTGAAATCCCTCATGGAGAATCCCTGATATTTAAAACTTAGAGATGACCTATTTATGCTTGTGGATGAAGTTCTTTTAACTAATAAAAAATTCATGCTCCCAGTCCTTAAGGGAGAAAAATTCGCATCCTTGGAGGTCTTCCTTTAACTGTTATCCAACAGAAATGTATCTATAGCAGGAGTAATGCATTAACCATTGGACAGTTAACAAGAATGTTATCAAGACTTTCAGAAGCTTATGTTAACTTTCTATGTATGACATGAGTTGTTTAGCATGGAAAGATTGTATATACCTCTTCAGCAGCAGTTCTTGGAGACAGTGATGTGCTAAGAGGGATGGGTGATACTGCAGGTGCATGAGCACAGGGGATCTGGAACTCCTTCACAACAAGATGGCTGATGATTGCCTCAACTCCTGCCAAAGAATCTACCCCCTGCAAAGGATACGGTATGTCAAAATAGTCTTGATGTAGCATCCAGGGCAACGTCACGCTCACCTCTCATGCACTCCCATGCGCCAAAGCGAAGCATTCCTCTTTAATTTTCTTCAATCTTGTTCAAGCCTTATTGTACATATAGCATGCAAGAGAGTATTCCCTAGCTATATCAGTATATCTGCCGTCACTAATCTCCTAAAATATAATTCCATATGACAGATGCATAAATTGAAAGTAAGATGACAAAAAAACTCCATTAGCCACTCAACAGAGTGATGGCAAGAACAGCTAAAGGCATCCAGCATAAATAAGCAGACACTGGCATGCATGTTCCTGTCATGAACACAATCAAGTCATGATATTAATTTGCAATACCCACATCATATATTAAATATTTAATTAAAAAAACTATGTTCAATGATAAAATGTTTCAAGAGAGACACCATTCGGTTGGAAAAAGAGCATTGCAAATTATGAAACATCACCTAACAGATATTGAATAATAAAAATTACCTTCCCCAGTCTATAGTCTTCCATGTCTTCTATATCGTCATCTGGAAAGCGCCCCACAACTGCAACTGCATTGATGTGTGAATGGCTAACTAATGTTTGTACAGCTCTTAATAATGAATCAGGGTGCTTGATCCTTCCTGTTGATTTCCCACATTTTGGATCAATCCATGTCTCAACCTATAAAATGAGATCAAGCTCTCAGCTGAAAAATTAGCACTCTGGTTTTACTTTTACTTTGGCTTTAACAAAATGTTTGATGATAGATTAAATTCTTCAAATGCATATGCATATAACATGCTGAAGCAATCACATGCTCAGTAAAGGAAGAGATTGAACATTAGTGTTGTTTCAGTGTCCAAGAGTTCCCATTTTCAAGAGATCTGGGTACCAATAGCAACCTGAGAATCTTACTGAAAGTCTAATATGTCAACAACTTATAATGATTGCCATATCAAATGGAAATATGCTACCAAGAACTATATATTGACATTGGGATTAACAAGAAGTATCAAGACCTTGATGGTAGGCAAAAATCTTAAGAATTGGGCTTCTATTGGTTTGAAGGTGTTCATTGGAGCCCAAGTCTTAGGGTTTTCAGAACTTCAACAATTAACCTGATCAAATAGTTGACCAACTGAAAGCTTTTTTTATTATATGCAAAATTTCAAGCATTGATATTTTCGCTGAAATGTTTATGATTTGTCATGTTCCTTATCTTGTCACCACTTATCAATGGTGACGTATGCACCATTTTTATATCAACTGATCAGCAAACTATGAAGAATCAAATGGAACATAATTGTATAATACTTTAGCAAATTTTTGGGCCCTGTATATCATAACCTGTTCAATTTCATTTGCCTGCTTCCATATGCTCTGGCCCTAAAACTCCAACACTGCAATTTTTTCTGTTATTCCCTATTCTACAAAAATGGCCTTTTGTTATGTTCATCTTTAACAATATTTCAATAAGGTTGGTGCATGCAGTGTCCTGCGCATGTTCCTCATCTAAACCTAGCCTTCAGGGGAGACTCTGTCATGAAGAAATTTTTATAGTTGTGCCTTTTTTCGTAGTTGGTGATACGTACTCCCACATCTCTCTCTCTCTCTCTCTCTCTCTCTCTCTCTCTCTCTCTCTCTGTGTGTGTGCACGCGCGCGCGCGTACGCGCTTGCTTCTCAATGGAAGGTATATTTTTAAACATTCAGACAATTTGAAATAATACATGCATTCTTATCTCTTCTTCTTTGATAGATGAATGAAGGTAACTACAATATAACAGCAAAGAAATACAGCTGGACATAATCTCACATTCTCTGTGACAATCATAGGAAAACAATGACTAAATAAGGTCGATGCAATATTAAAAAAAAAAAAAAAAAGAAAGAAAAACAGCATGTCAATTTTATTAATGGTGGTCAAAGAGCATACAAGACTAAATTTCTCAAGAAAATCTTTGATATTATAGCAAATACAACCTTACAAGAAAAAGTGATGCTCGTCAATCAATATGAAGCTATCAGTGACTACTTTGAATTAACTTCATTAAGAAGAAACTATGCATATAAGGTCACAAAATCCAAACATACAGGAGAAGTCACAACATTAACATCAAATGAAGATACAAGAACAAGCTTGCACATATCTGACTTCCTATTCATCTAACCATGAAATGAATATATGACAAACATTACAAAATATATTTCAGTTGTTGTTCTACAGCAGAAGATGATGTAGTATTTTCTTTTTCCCTGGTAGGTAGCATGTTCACAGAATGTACCTTCAAAGGAGCATCCGTAACAATATATTCCACAACAGGCAAGCCTAAGGAAGCTCTTGTAGCATCTGCAACCTGCAAATGGCGAATTCTGAGCTCTTCCTCCATTCCGGCATCAAGGACCAAGCCTACCTGGATTTCAAGAATAGAATTTTCTTAGGCTAATGTAAAGACCAACAAAATCCATATGAAATCGCAGCTCTGATATTGGAAGGTTATGTCTCCATGCATGCTTATGTGATTGTGTACATTTATACATCCATGTATCTTTGTTTGTAACCAGTTTCTTCTTCTATGAAATGAATGAACTCTATTTTACATTATCTATTAAAAATGTTTTGTTCTAAAATACACTAAAAGTTCCAAATGGGAATGGTGTTAATGATTGTTTTGCACTATGTTGATCTTACTCTTTTTAATTCTTTTACAAAATAAAGAACAAATCAACAACCTAACTTATTTTCTTCATAATGTGGATAAATGTACCTTATTTTGGTGGACAGGTTGTAGAGCCCAAGATCCTTCTGCAAACCTGTCAAGTGCGTATCCCTCAACGTAAAGAACATTTGGCATTGGCCAATAAAGCATTGCCGCATTTAACACCTGCCATGTTAGAATATGCAGGCTTTAGAAGCATCCATGATAGCAGTATCTGTCATAGTCATAATTGCTTTATGACATGCTCTGTGGACATCCCACCACAACAGAGATCACAAGCAAGAAATCTGATCGGAATAAAATGATGGGGTTGATTTAGACTCTTTACACGGGGCGGAAACTTCGATTAAGATGTACCACTTTTTTTGGTACCAGGCATCAAACATTATGAAGTCAATTAACCATGTCCACACGCAACCGTGATCCAAGACAGGTTTGAATTTAAGATTCCAGCACAGGGGATCCGAGTCCTTGTGCCTGACACGATGGCTATTGGTGGTGGAACGACAAACAACCAAAGAGGTGAGGCGCGCAAAATGGATCGAGTCCAAAAGTTGGGCAAATCCCAACGAATTTGGTCTGTACCACACATGTTCCGATTGTACTTGTGTCCATATTTCTTGAACCAAACCTACGTCTTGCTGGACTCAAATGAAGCCCGAACATGTTCCATGCTTCAGAGGTCTACCCAGACACCTTTTGTTGCATCACTAAATAAAGGTTGCAAACAGGAACGAATGAGAGAGAATTTTCGTAGTCTAAGACCCAAAAATGCCATCAGACGCGGATAAGAGAGGAGAGGAAGAGGAATACGTTGGGATGGGAGATGACGCAGTCGGCGACGGAGGCGAGGGTGCGGGCAACGGGCAGCGCGTCGCCTGCGAAGCCGCCGATGGACGCGCCCACGCCTGTCGGGACAATCAGCACCGTCGTGTATGGCCTCTGGAACTGCAGGATTTACCGTCAAACAACGAGCAATCGCTTGGTTAGAAGCCCTAATAGGGGGGGGGGGTGGTTAAGAGGTGACATGTATACCTTGGGATGGGGAAAGGCGGCCGAGCAAGCGACGCGGAGGTTGGACGGAGAACGGGCTCTGGAGATGGGCGGGGAAGGAAGAGATGGACAGATGAAGGCTCTCCCCCGGTGGAGCGGACGGAAGTGAGGGAGTGCCATTTGGAAAGCGAACGGTAGGAGAGGGAAGAATTAGAATAGATGATACCTTTGGCCGAACACGAAACTTGAGACTTGTCAAGGGCGGAGTTCTTGCGTTGATTTTTAACGACGCGCAAAAGTCCGCTGCCTCATCCAGTCATCCGCATCGGGGTGCATCTTTCGGGCGAATGGAGGATTCACCCGAATCCACCGTTGGATCATCCACTGGCTGCCTTGAGATCTGCGTTGGTGGATGAACGACCAGTTCGGAGCGTTTTCAGATCTGTACGGAAGATGATCAAGTGGTGGATTCGCGCATCTTTGCGGGAAAGATGCAACCCCGATTCCCCATCCTCGCGGCGTTGTTGTGTCGGAACGGCCCAGATCTCTCCATTATACTAGTGCATGAGTTGCACACATTCAAACTTCGAAATACTCAGTCCCGGTGCAGTCTAGATCTGCTCTTGGTTCGACTGGCTCCCTCCGAACTTTTCTTTCATTTTTTATTTTTTTGACTGAGGCCCTCCCCGAAATTGAGCGAGCAAATTAATATCGATGATACTTTTTTTTTCTGTAAGACATAGTACTTGTTGAGTGTTTTGGTCAAATATAATTTTGTATGATTGCCAAACCTGGACTGCATAATTTCTAAATGTTGGATTACAATCGTAAAGGTGCTAACTTTCCAAGTCGATAAAGACTGCGATAGTGTAGCATGTAATTTGGGATCAAATCCCATCAGATTAAGGATATTAGAGAAGGCTACTTTCAATATATAGCTTGTTACCATATTTTACATAGAAGTGGAAGGCCGTGAAGTTGGTTGGCGCTTTCATCGGACCCGAGAGAGGAGGATGGTAAATAAGATACACCCTAGCATCATCCGAAGTTGAAGTTCGTTGAATTTGTTAGGAGATTAAAATTTATTAGTTTGTTAGGGATTAGTCATAAAGTTGAAGTTTGTTAAGAATTTATTAATAGCTTGAAAATTTATTAAGATAGATACTAATCACAGGACGACCTACAAGAAAAATTTAAGGAGATATTTTCCGATTTAGAATCCTTCGATGCATCCTTCGATGCTTAAGTCAGCTAAAGTCTTGAAAATGAATAGTAAAAATAGAAAATTAAAAAATAGAATAAGGAGATTTTGGGTAGAAAGAAGATTTGATTTTCCTTCAGTAGGAAAATCGTGTGTTAATTCCAACAAAATTTTGACTATGTGAATTTTAGATTTTTTTTGCTTACCTGGAGGAGTACTCTGTCCCTCTATTTATGATGAAAATTACTTCGGCCTTAAGGAGAGTTTGTTAGGCCGTTAATTTGTTAAGACCAGCTAAATGACAGCCATTAGCCATTTTACCTTGGTGGCAATTAGTTGTAATACAGTTGAAGGAGGGCCATAGCTTGATTGGAGCGCGAGTGGCACTTAGCTGGCTTTCGAAAGATGCGAAGGTCGATAATTCACCGATCTGGTTAGCCTGGTGAGATCGGTATTCCACCGATCTTGACATCAATGGATGAGTTATTGCTGTAGGATTGTAACATCAGTATTCTATAGATCTTAATTTATGGTGTAGGTTGGTATAGACTTGATCTCCTGCAGATCTCAGTAGTTGCCGGCCTTCAGATTGATAAAATATTAATGTGATTTTATTACTAGGTTGGTTAAATACCAATCTTGGGCCATGTTTGCCTCTGCTTATGGATGGTAGATTTTCGATCTGAACCTTGATGTGGTTGGTGGATTATTGATCTGATCCTGATCACTTGGTTAAGCCAGCTATCAACCTGGATACAAGATCGGTCATTTACCAACCTGGGGGCAACACTTGTCATTTTTAGCACTCATCTTGGGCGGTGTTAAATATTTATAAATAAGGTCATAAACCTAAATAAACAAAAGAAGAGTTAAATTTTTAGTGTGAAAAGTTAAATTTTTGACATGAAGAATTTAGATTCTCTTCTACTCTTTTTTGAGTTTCTCCTTTTCTTCTATCTCGGCAAGTCCTATGTTATTCTCTCTTGATAGATTCTGTACCATTTTTCTCAACCCCAGTAAGTCCTGTGCTATTCATCTCTATGATGGATTTTTTTAATTTTTTTCCTTCATCTTCTCCACGATGGACTTTTCCAACTTCTTTCTCTTCCCTCTTTGACCCAACCATCGTTTATTTTATGGAAAAAAATTTATAGTTATCTCTCTTTTTATTCTAATCTAGAGTAACTTTTTGGCTTATCACAATCCTTCCTGCCATCCTGTCCCACATCAATTTTTGGTATCAAAGGATTAGGATGTTTTTAATAAAAAAATAGCTCCAAGCTCCTGAGACCCTAATTCTTAATTTCTTTTCCTGCTTCAAACTTTCCTCTCCGCCACCAGAACATGCATTCCGATAAAATACTACAACCATCGGCCTTCCCAGCAGTTCCTCTGCTGCCACTTCTCCTACGATGCCTTCGGCGAACCTTGGCGATGTCTTCTTCTAGTTGTCTCCACCACTGTCCTCCAATTTACTGACGACTCATCTCTGATGGTCCAATTTTTTTGAGGTCACCATCAAGCCATCCACCTTCCTTCGACGACCTCACCCCTAATAGTCCGACCCATCTAGAATCGCCACAACTAGCCAATCTCTTCGTCCCGAGAGCCGCTACCTTTGTTCTACCCAAGTTCTCCTTCCTAATATTGCATAAATGTGAAAGCATCCTTGAAAAGTTTCGCATGCTCCTCAAAGTAGATCTCCATCCTTCTACTAACTTTTAGTTTGAATTGCATCAATTCTGAAATCAGTCCAAACTCGATGGAGTCGAGTTATCCTCATCCTAAGAGAAATTGATGAGGCCAACATCCTGATAGCATAACTTTTAAAGCAGCATGATTTTTGATCCTAAAACATTTTATAGGTTGTTGGATTTGTTACGAGGTTAGAATCTATTAGTTTATTATGGATTAATTAGGAAGTCAAAGTTTGTTAGAAATTTATTAGTAGGTTGAGAATTTATTATAAGGTTAGAAGGTTATTAGAGGCTTATAAATAAAGCCATAAATCTAAATAAAAAAAGAAAAGGAGTTAAATTTTTGGAGTGAAGACTTTATGTTCTTTTCTACTATTTCTTGGGTTTCTCCCTTTCTTCCACCTCGGTAAGTCCGTTCTTCTCCTTCGGCAAGTTCTATGCTGTTATTCTCAACCCCTACAAGTCCTATGCTGCTCACCTTTAGGATAGATTTCTCCAACTTTTTTCTCTCGTCTCCTCCGAGATGAACATTTTCAATTTCTTTCTTTCCTCTTTATCCCAATCCTTGTCTATTTTATGAGAGAAATTCCATAGTTATCCTTCTTTTTATCTTAATTCGGAATGACTTCTTAGCTTACTTATGATCTTTCCCACCATCTTGTCTCTCGTTACATTATTAATCCAAGAAACTATCATGGAGGAAATTGGTTTCATCAAACTAGTCTCCAAATCTATTCTATTATCTATTATTTCTTTTTTTTAAAAAATACAAGATAGCTAGCATTTTATTTGTTATATTTACCTATATATTTGTTCTACCTTTCACCGGCCCTTTGCTACTTGATATCTTCTGCTGGAACACTCAACTGACAAGCTCCAAGGTGACCTACATCTTTTATGAGCAAAAAGATTGGTTGATTGGGCAACCAACCACGTAGTTGATCCTAAGGGTGGCAACAAATTGGGTATGAATTAGATCAATCAATATCTATATCCATCATGCTATAAAACAATCATATCTATATCTATCCTATATCCATCTCAGATTGAGTTGGACCGAGTGTATCCACTCGTCTCAAATCATATCAGATGGAGTTATGTCATGTTGGATAAGATCGGTTAGGTCTCACAAAAATCCCCAAGCCCAAGCTTCTACCAAGAGAGACAATATGCTCTCAAAACCTCGAGCTTCAGCTTCTATCAAGATTAAGCTCTCAAAACCTCCTTTCGATCTCCCTTAGGTACTCTCCTTCTAATTTCTCTCGAGTACTCTCCTTATCCATTACAAATCTCCAAGAAAAAAAACTAAAATGAAAAGAAAAAGAAGCAAAAAATTAAGAAAAAAAATTATCAACCTATGTGGAAAAAGGTTTCACCTTTCAATTTTTTTTTTGTCTTTCATCTCTTTTCTCCAATTTTTTCTGTATTTTTCATCATCAGGAGTCTTGATCGGGTGGGAGACTTGGAATAGCCGAATAGGTCCCCCTGCCCCCCCCCCTCTTTTTGTTCTATTTCTTCCATCCTCGGGAGTCTCCATTGGGTGGGAGGCTGGGCAAGGCACTTGATGAGGTCATGCTGCCATCGGTATGCAGCAACCCGGGGGGATTGATCAATATTATAGACAAGATGAGAGTGGCGGAGAAAGCTAGGGTTTATAGAGGGAGGGAGAAGGCCTTGGTGAGAGACGGTGGGATCATTGGTTGTCAGACTTTGGAAGCCTGGCGGAGGTGAAAGAGGGTAGAGAAAGTGGGGAAATGGATCAGCAGTGACGATGAGGGGAGAGGAAAGGTCTCGGTGAGAGGCAGCAGGATTATCGATCATTGGCAAAGGCTTGGTGAAGGTAAGAGAGGGCGGAGAGAGGATGGTGGCGGACCAACAATAGGGATGAGGAGAATGGGGAGCAGCAATGAGAGGAAATCGTAAATTAAGGCCATGATAATTCCCATATGATGCCATTGTTAATTGTCCCTCGAGAGTTTCATGATCTCTTTTTTCTTGCGATGTCTTGGTTGTGTTTACAACTTTTTGTACTTAATAATTAACCCCATCTATCTAAAAAAAATGGTTTGCTGTTATTATATTGCAATAGTCGTATGAGATTGTGCTATCATAACCCAGATGTCATCGCTTCCAAACATAAAAACAACTTTTTTCTGGAGGGATAGGGCTATGTACATCTGGTCCTCCCAAGATTTTAAAGCTCCAAATCCCAAAATGGCAGAAGCTTCATATGTCGGGACATCTGTTTTGGGTTAGCTATTACCATGAGCATCGATTTGCATTGCGGTGTTGCTTTGTTGAAAGATGCTTGGATGGGTATTCAAAAAATATGAAGCTCTCCTTATAAATCAGCATAAGATCAATATATGGCAGCAACCCTTTGGGGCATATGAAAGGGAAAAATAAAAGAATCTTTTTTTTTTTTTAAAAAAAAAGGAAGAAGCTAGAACACTTCATCAAGCCTTATGTTGCTTCCTCCACTTTGTCATCCCACCGAAGGTGATGGAGCTATGCTCCTTTTTATGAAGGAAAAAGGAGGAAAATATTGTCATTGAGATCTGGTTGGACCTCAAAACCAAGCAAGCTGGGTGGTTGTAAGTGATCGGTGGGTTGGTCATTCAAATCAGCGAGGTTTACTCAAGCCTATTGCTAGTCTCTAAGCTAAGGTAGAAAAGCTTGGCGTCAACAGTTGCACTCGAAAGGAGGCTTTTGCATTGGACTCGACCTAATATGGAAGTCTACTTACCATGGAGTGTTCAATGGAGGATCCTCTAAAGCCCAAGTTAGGTGCCAATCTCAGAGAACGATAGAGGTTTAAAGATGGTGTAATGGCAGTATGGTAATAATATAACAACTTGGAACCTCACCTAAAAGATTGGCCATATGTATTATTTGAATTTTTTTTATTCTATATGAGTATTTAAGATCTATGCAATGTATGTTCAGATGGATCCTCATATTATCTTCTTATTCAAGCCTGATGTTCTCACCAGGCTAAAGATCAAATCCATTCAAATCTAATCGCAAGCACCATCATCGGCCCATGGTCAATCTTAATAGACTCATATTGTAGTATCCCCTAATTCATATGGACATAGATCGGGTTTATTCTGATAACCTTGAATCTCACTTAAAAGGCTAGTTAGTTAGAATGTATTATTTGAATTTTTTGAATCCAGATAAGTATCCAAAATTTATTTAATATATAGTTGATGTGAGGCTAAATACATACCTACATGAATCTTCATAAATGGAGTCGAGAGAATTTATCCAAGGGTTCTCCAAAGTATGCTTTATGTAGGCAAAAGTCAAAACGTGATGTTAAGCAAATCAAGCATGCGGTGTTGGCCACTTTGGTAATAGCTACGTGTCTTGCTCGGGCATCATGCTCGTAATTTTTTTTGGTTATAAAAAAAACTACACACGACCATAGATCGAGTTGTCGTTAGTTAGAGATGAATTCGATTTTTTTTTTTTTTTGAAGTGAAATAAGTGGAAGTAAGATGCTTTCCTCTACTGAAGAGAGGGTATTATAATTAATCCCATATTGATTGTGAGTCAAAAAGATTGTATAAAAATAGATCATCCATATCATATGATGAGATATCTTTTGAAGGACAAAACTGTGAGACCTATGAATTAGAGCGGATAATATCTTACATGTCAAGCTATGAGCTCTTAATCATTAAGTACACACACGAGCTCTTAGCCATACAAAACACACACACACACACTATATATATATATAAGGGATAGTAATAATGTATAATATACGGTGTGAATCATTACAAGTGTTGGATGTTTCTAGAAGTGATCGGGGGATGAGTGCGGATTCTTTACCGTGCACTGCACGTTGTGATGCACGACGCATCATCCATCATGTAAGGATGGTTGTATATGGCTATGCGCAACAGGAGTGCATCCATGTGTGGCACGCGATGGATGGGGCGCGTGATGCACAGCAGAGGATTCACGCGTGATTGGGGGATGGGATGGGAGTGAGCAGGAAGAAGACTGTCAGGCAAGGATGGGGATGATTGAATGGCCCTTAAAAGACATAGCCCAAACTTGATGGGAGGTTTAACACAACTAGCATAATTATTGGCAAGACGAGAGGGCAACAACTGAAGCCTTCAAAGTTGTGCCAACCCACATGGTAGTGAACTGCTCTCCATTTCTCAACCTTGAAGCATATCCGGCTTATGAAAAACGACGTTGAAGTGTTCCATGAAGGCGATAACAAATTTATCCTTTTAGTATGTAGTCCAGTCCTTAAAGAGGATTGCTATTCACTTTAAGACAACTTGACTGGTGTGAGCTTTGAAGCAGAAGATGCGCTTTCTCTATTTTTTTCAAATGCACCTGTAAAGACGAGATGAGCCTGAGATTTGAATGACTTCGTGCGCACTTTTTTGGTCGACCATGTGGCAAGTTTTCATCAATCGATCCACTACGTCAATCATGAAATGTATCGGATAGATTCTACCTGAATCATACCTTTCTCATGTTTTAACATAAAAACTAATATTTGATGACTTTTATTGTTTTCCAAGGATCCCTCTGACTTGATTTTGAAAAACATTAATTTTTGGATATATCTGATTAAAATAAAAAAAGTCCCAATATCCCATTTTCCTCGAAAGTTAGCAGTTATATATGTCCTATTTTTATGATATTTCTTTTCATGAATTTAGCGGATGTTCCTTTATTATGCATTACACTCATTTGTGTCCCTTAGATGTCATAAAATTAAAAAGCTTTTTTCTTTTAGTATTGGTAAACAAGCGATATATTTGTGTTATACTATATAAAGCCAATTTATGTATTATATTCATATCGGAGATGTGTCCAACTATTTGGAGGTCTTCCCCCCTATCTCTCAAGTCCTAAATTTTGTCTTACATTTTTCCTATCTCATAAAACTAGAAAATCAGGTTGCTAGATCGAGTGATGTCCTTTGGATAGAGATGGTTCCGAAGCCACTCTGGGATATTTTATTTTCTATTTCTTGATCGTATTTATACTAGAATAGTATGAATGAACCATCTTACCCAAAAAAAAAAATCATATCCTTATCCTTCCTCTAATATTTATCATCATTTTTTTTATTGATGAATATTTTTATTATTTTAATAAAATAAAATAAAATATGATCATGCCTTGTTCAAATAATTTTTTTAATATTATTAATTCTAAATAAAAATACATGCATTGCATCCACACTCTAATCTTACTAATCATAACTTACAAGAAAACACCAAAACAATCAATCTTGATAATATCCAGATGTGCATGCTTGGAGCTTTTTTTTTTTTAATAAACCAGAAGGATCATACAATTCTAATATAACTACATCTAATATTAAAAAAGAAAAAAAAACATAGAAATATGCATATCAGAAAATAAAAACTCACCAATTACTTCTACACATTTAAGGTAACTTTCACTCAGAGGATTTTGTCCAACACCCATGTGACATTTGTCTATCTCGATGAGTGGCACGTTTGCTGCAATGGCAACTGCCGCATTGGACCATGAACTAAATGCGGAATGGAAAGATGATCAGTAGCTATAAGTAGTCATGAAAGTAACGTGATACATCCAGGATATATTGTGACCATTTTTTAATTTTTTATTTCTCTCAAATTTTTATCCTAACCTGCCTAATTCATTGTTCTACTAGCTATAAATTTATATAATCTGAGACTGATTATCTGCCAAAAGAATAATCATATTTGGGTCTTCCCAAAGGAGAAATTAAATCTATACTATACTAATCACCTCGCCTGATATATTTTATTTATCAATCATCGTGTATTTGTCTCGGGTTGCTATGCCTTGTATCTTGGAATTGCTCGCATGGTGCGCTGATGACGCGCTGCACGTGGCTCCTCCGTCTTGGACCCGCGGCTTGACCGCCAGCCCGCAAACCTTGAAAAGCACCTCCAAGATTTTTTTTATAAATTTTATTTTTCCAACTTTACCGAGACCGTTGGATGCAACAGCTGTATGATTCATGATACACGGCCTCCATAAAAAAAAAATGCTCAGGAAGGGCATATCCGTAAATTAGTTAGATATCCTTGCGTAACGGGTGCACGGTAGCGCTTTAAAATTGCGCCCATCCCGGTCCTCGCTCCCCCACAAAGTCGTATGAGAAGCGTGCTCCTCCCCAGTCCCAGCCGCCCCGACCTCCGACCAAGAACCCCCCTTCTCCCCATCTTCTTCAGGTAAGAAAGAAACTACCCTCTTCTTCCCCGTCTCGCTTCTCCAAGAACGAGAAAGATTGCGCCTTTTTCGACTCTCAGAGGAGTTCTTCTTCCTCGCTGGCAGGTCGTGGAAGCGCTCCTTCTCGAGGAGATCGGCAATGGCGCCTCCTCCGATCCTCTCCTTGGCCCTCCCATCCGAGACCGGTCGCGTCCTCAGCATCCAGTCCCACACCGTTCAGGTTTCATCCGAATTCTTGCTTCTTCTTCCTCGAGTACCTTTTGTTCCCTCCTGTTTCCCTCTTCTCGGTTGTGGAATTATCTACCTAATTTTATATTGTCTTTGATCTAATTTGGTTTCTTGCTATGAGGGAAGCTGTAAACATTGCACCCTAACCCCTAGATTTTACCTTGGAAAATGATGGAAGTTCTGATTAACGATGAAAGAAGTGAAGGCCCTTTTTATTACGTTTCTCCTTTGTTTCTTCGTTTTCTTTGGGCAAAGATAGATTGGGTTCAAGAAAGGGGGGAAATACCTCCAGAACCAAGCTTTTGAAAGGCCAAAATGTGCCTTTTACGGCCCACCGACCGAACTCTGAGTGTTTAATACTAGAACATATGGGAAAAATACCTTGATGCACCATGAGAACGGCGACATGAACTGAGTGCAGCCTCAAATTTCCGAAAGATTCCTAAATCACTCCCTTGACTCAAAAAGGGTTTCTGCTTGAAATCACATGAGTTTTCTCAACAAAATAGGGGGGGGGAAAGAAAACACACGATTTCCTCCTCAAGAGACATGCGACACATTGACAGAGATAGTTTCTTTAATTTTGCGCTCATAGAGTCAAACCCAGAAAATATAGTCAAGAAAACCTGTCATATATATATATATATATGTACGTACGTACGTACCTACGTATGTATATGGTGTGAGTGAAATGCCTAGAAGTCACTTTTTCTGGAGCGTGGGGTTTCTACCGTACCAAGTGTGAGGACAAACTCAAGGACAAGCTTTCACAATGGAGACATATTTTGTAAATCAGTGAGCAAGAGGGATGATTAACACAGAGTTTTAAGTAGTTGAAAAGTCCATAAAGATGTAAATTCAATGACTGATTCTGTTCAACTAAGAGGATGGAGGAAGCTAACCCTAAAAAAAAGTAAATTAGGAAAGGCCTTCGTGTGGAAGTGGTAGGACTTGGGTCCATATTGGCAGGTTGTCTAGTTAGGATTGTATGCATTTTAGCCAAATTCAGTCAAGTCCTTTTCATTTTCAGATTGGAGGCCTTATATTGGTGGTATTCAAAAAGTTTAGTTATATTTTTCAGCCATCGAATGTTTACTAGTGGTTTGACATTTCCACTATTTATTTTAGTGGATTAGAAAATAATTTTATGAGTCTCTTTTGAGTTGAAATAATGTTAGTAAGATTTGAATTAACTGAATCCTGAAGTTATTAGGCTTGTTTATGCAGAGTAGGCATTTACGTTTCTGTTAGTTTGCAAGGAAGTGTTAGAAGATTTACTTGTACCACATGTGTAAGTATGTAGGTTAATAATAAACTGTATTCGCATGTAGTTTGATCTTTTATCAGATTTTAATTCAATACAGTTTTTCCAACACTTGCTCCTTGTTCTGGAAGTATATCAGACACAGATTTAGTGTGGCATCAATTCAAAGTAAGCACACAAAAATTCAGTTAAGATAATTCTTTGCTAATTAGGCACGCAAAAATCTCTATCTAAAGTGCACCACCTGCTTTGAAATCTCACATTGCTCTTTCTCTAACCATTCATTCAATATCTTTTGCAAAACCATGTGTGCTCAAAAGCCAAACTTTGATAATATATTTTATGGTAGCTTTTGATACACTACATTTGTTAATTTTTTTTCCTGCAATCTAATATATCTTGTATTTTTTATATGAACACTTTTTTTATCATTATTGCGTACTATTTTGCATAAATAGGTCTGTTGACGAGAATTGATCTCGATGGTCAAGTTCCAAGAGGGGTTATATATAAATTTTATATCAGATCTTACAAATTTGTGGATGGGAGGATTCTGATTGAGTTCATGATAGATTACAAGGGCAAGTATATGAGCCCTAATGCTACTATAATGTATGGAAAAGAAAACATAAACAGAAAAATATTATTACATATTTACATTCTTCTTCAATCTCTCAAGGATGGCCTTACCCAAATGACTTAAAACTTGAAAGCATAGCCTATTGGGCCTGTAATTTAGTTAAACTAATCTTAACATTTAAAACAAGGACTAGGGAAAAGAATCTCAAGATAACACCTTCATGCCATAAATGAGCCCTTTTGAAACATCCACCACTCTCAATGGTATGCTTTCGTAAGGGTTCCTTCATCATATTATATCAAGTTGAAATGGATGCACACGTCTTAAGCTGTGCCCACTATTTTAAAATGTAGTAGTGCATAAGGCCAAATATTTGGCCGCACATGCTTTTGCGGTCCCTTGATTGCACCACATACCCTATATTTGGCTACTATGTGTGATCTAGCTACATATGAGCTGAAAAGATGGTTTGCTTAGCATGTGGACACGTATCCAGTAGAATAGCATTATTCAACAGCATATGTTGCCAATTTAGCATTGTGCGACCACATATGTGGCCACTCTTATGCAAGCTATGTGTAATGGGGTAGGTTCAATCTAATGGTTGAGTTGGATGTGGGTTTCAAGTGGGCTGGATACATGTATAATAACAATGTTGGTATGTTAATTATGCTATAATTATTGCTTCTATGAATGAAGTACTAAGTAGTAAGCACTAATTACTAGACATTATTGTTATTAATATTGCTATTATTTATAAAAGTATTGTATTATTATTTAAACATTCAAATATCAAGTGCATAAATTATACCAAAAATAGAAATTTTTATAATAAGGGTTTTTCTGTCACTAGACTAGATCATTAATTGCAAGTTCTTTCTCGTCATATTATGAACTCTCACATTAGGATCCTTAATGTGCAAAAAGATTGAAGTAGTCAGCATAAGGGTTTGAACTTCCAAAACTTGGAGAGAGTCAATTACTAATACAGAAGTTTTGAGATAAAATAGAGATTTTGGATAAATCCCTGATGGTCATAGTGCCAAATAGAGTATGTAGAAAGCTGGCCATTTATGGATTTAATGTTTTGGTCGTGCTACATTGCACAATGCCTTTTATTCTGTTTGTGGCTTCACTTCTTGGTAGGTTTGCCATTTTTGTATCATGATGCTAACACCTTCTGGTTACTATTCATAGGGATACGTTGGCAACAAATCGGCTGTCTTTCCTCTTCAACTTCTTGGCTACGATGTGGATCCAATCAACTCTGTGCAGTTCTCTAATCATACAGGCAAGCTGCTTTATATAACTTCCTTCAAACAGTCTCAGAAATCAGAAGCTCAATATATGGTGCGACTTTATCTGCTGCTGTGTACAAGTGAATGGTTGAATGATATTTGGTTTGATACATGGTGAATCATGGTCTAATTAATAAAAGGTTATGCAGGATACCCAACATTTAGAGGGCAGGTTCTCAATGGTCAACAGCTATGGGATCTCATTGAAGGTCTAGGAGCAAATGAACTATTATACTACACTCATCTGTTAACAGGTAACTTATTCCATTTTGTGCCTTGCTGCTATATGTTTGCTGCAATCACTGCCCTGTTTATCATTGTTTCCATGCCATTCTCCAATTGACTACTGCTTGAAGGCTTTGACATTTTATCTTAGTTAATCTTGATTTAAAATACTCATTTTCGTTGCTCATCATTTTAACTTCTTTTATTGTTCTTCTTATTAAGGATTTTTCATGTACCTATATGTGGCGAATTGCCTTCAAGCAGGGAAGCCAATTTTTAGTGTATTTGAATAGTTAAGATTTAGTATATTATATAAATCAAGGGCCATACCGGTCAGTACTGGTGCGTATAGACTATATCATACTGCATTGGTACATATAGACTGTACCATACTGTATTGGTACTGAACTGATATGTAGTACGGAGGCATACTGACACTGTAATATGATGGCACCATTATGGAATCCGGTATCAAAATGACGAACCTTGATATGAATTATTGCAAACTATTGACTAAGAATATACAAACATGACTAAGTGCTTTAATAAGTGAGTATCGTAGTGAGAGCCTATGTTGGTGTGTGTTTAGTCCCATATAGGTTGTGCAATGGGAAGATTTTGGGTACCTATATAGAACCAAGGAACTTACGTCATACCTTTAGGCTAGCCTTTTTGGCTGAGGTCCTAGTTTGAGCGGACTTGGCTTATAGCTTATGTGGATTAGGAGACATTATAGCATGGGCTCTTTAAGGATTTGACAACGGGCCGGTCGTGGTATTCGTGATTGGATTTGGACTTTTAGCTTGGTAAGGATGCTAGGTCTTAAACGAGGGTAATATGTGAGAGCCTATGTTGGTGTGTGTCTACCTTTACATTGGCTATGCATTGGGATGGTCTTGGGTACCTATACATGAACCCAAATAACACATTTTGAGTAGCCTTTTCAGGTGAGGCCCTGAGTTGTTACAATCACACTTGTTAATTCACTATTTGGGGTCACATGCACCAGTGCAAGAACAGATTTTGGAGATATATCTTTTGAATTTATTTATTAGAGAAATTTGAGAGTGAGGTTAACTTTATAGTTCAGGGTAAAAGAAATTTATCTGGATCAATTTTATTATGCACAAGAGACTAAAGGAATCCTAATTTAAACTGCAAATCAAGATGTTGGAGTTGCTGGATTAATTCTGAAGGCAACCTTAAATAAGTTTTCAATAAGATAGAATGAGTAAATCAGGAATAGGCTTGAAGGGATTAAAACTAGGGTGAAAATGTTAAATTAAGAGATAAATATAGAAAAATATAAAGCCGGTACAGGGATAAGGGGTTTTCAACTTGCTTGATTAGAGATCAAAATGGATACTTTAGGGAGTAAAATATGCAAAGGATAAATAGGGAAACTGCATATAAAGATTATGCCACAGTTAGCAAGAAAACATTTGGAAGGAACATTTACAGTTTTTGATGCAATTACTGCAAACAAAGAGAAAAATTTGACCGAATTTTTTTACTATAGAAAGCTAGTTAAAAGGCATATCATGGGGTTGCTGCCTTTGTTGGGCCCTAGGACTTACCACCTAAGTCTCTTGAAGAAGACCTTATCCTAGATAGCCTCTCTTGTCATCCTCCCCTCACAAATATC
Organism: Cocos nucifera; assembly: GCA_006176705.1. NCBI lineage: Eukaryota > Viridiplantae > Streptophyta > Magnoliopsida > Arecales > Arecaceae > Cocos > Cocos nucifera. The sequence continues at coordinate 4,152,644 of QRFJ01000008.1, forward strand.
TACTAATATAATAAATAATGGGAAGGGCTTTGAACCCTGCTACTCAGAGCCGGAAGCTTTTTGTCCCAAAAAAGTCCAGCATCAAGTGGAGAGAGGGAAAAATTTCTGCTTCTCTCAAACCTTTTGGCATACTATGCATTTCTCTTCCCTTCCTTTATTATCTCTCATGGTGGGGCCCACATCCATAGTGTTGGGATCCAAACTCTCTAAAATTCCCTCCCAAGTTCTGCCTCTTGATCACTTATCTTTGGTTTCTTCTCATCGATGTGATGGGGCCCACTAAGTGTGCTTTCCTTTTTGTTTTTTAAATTAAATATACCCTCTCATGGTTATACTACAATAAATAAAACAAAGAGTGCATGAATTTAAATAAGGGTATGTATCAAATTTACTTCAAACATGTTTATATGTTTATCAATATCTGTATATACATATGTCAATTATGGTTAGTGGGAGAGTCATTCTGCAGCTGGATTTTTATTTCTAGCTGGACAATATCAAATGATCCTTCTCAAAATCCATCAAATGCCCTTCTCCACTTCTAATCACGATAGTCCATCAGACATTCTTCTTATTTAATCTCTTTATTCTTTTTAATCAAATCATCCATCAAATATGACTCTTCTGATCATAGCCATATATCAAATGCTTTTCCTTCAGAAAAATGAGGTACTTTTTGTGCAAACACCTACATTGCATATGTTGAAGCTGTGCAGCTTTTGCTTACTCAAGCAAGAAATAGAAGTTCCCCATACATACCCAGATGTTTCCTTCATATCATGATAGAAAAGATCTCCTTCCTTGCTCAATCTCACTTTATCATGGATTTTTCCCCCTTGCATGCTCGATCCTTTGACAAACAAAGTTTTTGACAAAATCCTAAACTGACAAGTGAAGCGTGGACAATGTGCCTGCTGTACCCCAATCATTGTAATGTTGAAAAGGATCATGGTTGTAAGGATTCAGCCCCTCAAACTGCACACTACAACTAAAGATGAAAAACGACTTGCGGAAGGCTCGATTTGAAAGCTACCATAACTTTGAGAAAATCAAATATGACATTTCACGGTCCTAAACCTAAAGATTTCTAAGAAAATCTGAACCAGTATTTGCTGTACCGCATGGTATGGGATGTATGGTACCATACCAACCCGCATACTGACACTATAATATGATGGTATTGGTATGGGGACTGGTACTGAGATGGCGAACCTTGACCTGAACTGATGTAAAATGAAAACAGCACAAGCAAGCAACAACATTCTCCTTGTGTCACTTTCTGCTCCCACATATATCAGAACTATCTGCCATAGGCAACAATAAGCATAAACATATATAATATTTTTTTCCCTCCTTCTCTATTCTATATGCATTATAAACATGTGCTTGTACAGCCATGCACAAGTATGCCGTTGATGCTTGCGGTATACCGCATATTAATTTTCTGGTGCTTGAGCACAATTGACAGATTGCATGCTAGCAACATTCATGAACCAGATATTAGATATTTTATCTTAGTATTTAGCCATGTATGTATGTGGAAACCATGAACTAGCTCCAGGATCTCCCATCATTCTCTAGCTACCATTCCTTCCATCTTATTGTTAAGATTATTTTCATGTGATATGGCTTTCTCTGTTTTTGGTGCATTTTTCAGGTTATATTGGTTCGGTTTCATTTTTGGATACTGTGTTACAAGTGGTAGAGCGATTACGCTCAATCAATCCTGGACTTACTTATGGTAAGTATATTTGACTGCTTATCTGTATTTCCTTCATCTGGCAACTAATATGTTCGTGCTTCATCTCTAAATATCATTTTTTTACTTACTATTAATGTAACAAAAGGCATATTGTTAGTTACATCTTTTATAAGGTTGATCATGTTTGGTTGATCATCAAATTCTTTCAGAAGCCCTGGCATTTATCAAAAGTGGGATGAGTTTGACAATAATGTCCAGGAGTCTTTCTGTGTAACATTTTGATGCATTTATCTACTAAATGTTAGAGCAGTTTTCCATTTTATTTTACAGGTAAGAATTTTTGATTTGTGTATTCTGACTGAAGGGAATGGAAATGATCCCTGAAACTTTAATTGGAGATGAATTAGTTGCATCAGTTGGATTGAGAGATCCTCAAAGAATAGGACATCATTCAAAGTCTCATGTTGCAAGGCCTATCTAAATGCAAATCAAGTACTCCTTATTGATTTTGATTATTTGAACATTTTAGTAAGATTTTGTAGCTATCTGCATGTGACATTTTCCATCAGGAGTTTAGTCCACCTGCAGTTAAGAGAAAGGTCCAATTTTTTGTTTCTTTAAAAAAATGTGGATAGCAGCTACTATTTCCAGAAACAGTGCATGTATGTGATATCTATCCATATCTATAAAATCTAGCCTAACCTAGCCAATTAAATTTTGTTGAGTTCATTTCAGGTGACCTGATATGTAAAAAATTAGATCTTTAACTATCTGAGGCCAAAAATGGTATATCAAAATCTTTTACCTGGCTGAGTTGCCGTCGTGGACATATACCAATATACCTGTATGGATATTGATTCTTGCCAGATTATTCTTGATGATTCTAAATAAAGAATTTAGATTTTTTAAAAAAACAATCTTATAATCCTACAGGTTATTTCTGTAATGTTCCATAATATTCATATTTGTTGGCTATATATAACCCATCAGATTACCATGAAAAACCTATATTAATAAACATAACTTATTTAAGAAACACTAGGAATGTTACTATGAGAAACAGAGAGCTTAGCATAGGGCTTATGAGGATGTATTATGCCATGTTTGGATTGCATCTATAAGATATTCTTCTTTTATGGGCAAATTGTTTTATCCATTTGCATGAACAAGATAATTGTTTGATAGATGACTTGAAACTTGCACATCGACCAATAATACTAACTCAAAATATGTGTAGTCACACCTATGTTGTCTAATAGTTGCCTACTATTATGATTGATATTTCGTCTATTTTGTGTCTTCTGCAGCCTTTTAATAGCTTGCTTGAATTCAATCATTGTGATTGAATGAGACACATTCTCCCTATTCATTCCATCTAGATTTGTTTCTCTACGTGGTCAATTAATATAGTCACTCATCTTTATTTTCCATTATCTCTCCATCTTTAGCCAAATATATATTACCCTTATGTTAAGTGCACCTTTGTAATTGATATTCTGGTTTGTTCCCCTTCACTAGCCTTGTCATATTATCTGGAGCTTAATTAATGTATTTACTAATCTACATGCAAAAGTCTCAGAGTCTTGCTTTGGCCAAATTGCTCGATACTTGTTTTCAATCTTCTTTTGTTATGCAATTCACTATCATGACAATTTTTATCAATGTTAACTGTACACAAGTCTTGTGAGAAATTCTCCATTTTCTGCCATCAGTTGAAGTATGAGGGTTCACTAGATGAAAGGACCCCTCTTTCCAGTGAAAACAACTTACTATTCTGTGAGTTTCTGTGACAAATTTTCCTCTAGGCTTTGTTTTCTCTCTTACAGGACAAAAGAAAATACTGTCTTTTGACTTGAAGTTGGAATGTCAAAATATAATGCTCTCAGAAAATTTCTCTTCTTGGTATTTATTGAGTTTATTCTCTCCAGTCTGTGATCCAGTCATGGGAGATGAAGGAAAGCTTTATGTTCCAAAGGAGCTGGTTGCTGTATATCGTGAAAAGGTGATTTATTTTTGACAGCTTGACCTATATTTAAGAGATGACCATCTGTATCTCGTATACTACTTGACACGAAGCAAAGGTTAGGTTCTGTGGTCACTTGTTCTGTTCCTGTTCTATTATTAGACTGTATGTATTGCTGATGTTTGATGAACTTGCTGTTATACAGTAACTAAGAATTATCATAACTTCTCTTTTCTGTCAAGCTATATGGAAATTGTTGGAACAGGTTACTATAAAAATACTTAAATATAGTGATTAAAAATTTTTCCCTGCCATATAATTTACTCTTCAGGTTAGCTCGTAACATGAGGTTTAATTCTAACAAGTTAAATGCGTGTGCTTATGCACATGAAAATATGAAATACTATTGTTCGTGTATATAGAAGATTGTCCAGAAACAAGTTCGAACTAAATTGCAATATTTTTAATGCTAATTATATGTCATATTCATATTTAAAACATATGTTATAAATTATCCAATTTTTCATAAAAATGCTTTGACGATCATAATAGTTTAAAGAAGGCATGTGAGTTTGCTAACTCCATCAGCATGCACAGGTTCGCCAAGAATAGCAACCTAACATTTCATGTTAATGTGGGTCTGTACTTGTACTTACAAATCTTGAAAAAGTACTACTTACATCTTATAGTGGACATTTATGATATGTTACATGGTGCAACTGCATGATCCCCTTTTTTTTCTCCCCTGCAGAGCCTTAAAAAGATTAATGAAATTTTTATGTAACAATAGCTTGAGGATCATTCAAATCAAAATATTAAGAACTATATAGCATATCGTGGCATGATAACTTTTTTCCCCTGTTATACTAAACAACCATTGTCTAAAGGCTACGTCACTAGCTTATAACGAAGTCACTATGGTAACTTGGGCATTTTTATCCCATGAAGCCAAGGCAGTTGATCATCAATGTCTACAGCAAAGTTGTTTAAAAAAGGTTTCCTTTCTTTGTTTATTTGATAAAGTGAAGGTGACAGTTTGATGGGACCATGATTATTGAAATCTTTGTAGAAGGATCGATTCATTGAGAAGATTTGTGAAATTCGCACAAATAATTCATTTAGTTATTGATTTTGAAAGAAAATCTTTTTCTTGCATAATAGTACATATTTAGAGATTTTTGGATGATTTTGTCCTTGAATCTACATATGAGACTGGTGATTCAGATTTATTAGATGCCTGATGCATATGGTTTGAATATCTCATATACACTTGTTTAAATTGCTGCCTATCTTGTACTTGGATCCAGGGGCAAAATCATTAGGGGATCCTAAATGTGCATCATTTTGGAAAAAAGGTTAATATGTCCAGTTATTTCAAAATCAGTAACCAAGTGGGTTTTTTGTGCAAAATTCACATAGGATTTGGGTTGTGATGGGAGAAGTTTGGCTGTGAGAGAGTATGATGGAAGAGTGGGGACCTGAGTTGTGATGGTAAGTCATAAATCAGTACTTTTGAGCCATGTCAAGCAAATCACTTGAGCGCTCCTCTGATTCCATGATATCTCCCTTAGAGCCTACAGGATCTCTGATTATTTTTTTTGGTGATTAAGTTAAAGACAGTGAGAGGGATGGTCTTTTACATGAAAGACCTAATCTGGACCCCCATTAATTTAATATATATATTAATGATTTTTCTTCAAACATAAAGCACTCATTTTGTTCAAAGAAAAGAAAAGAATATTAGGCACTAGTTAAGATCTACACTTTCCAATTACTTGATGTTGCAAGATTATGTAGTTGGCTAGTGAACTGGGCCTGTTCAATTCAACCATGGATTGGAGAGGTTTCCAACTCTCCTTTTTCTAGTTTCACAGCCGACAAAAACTATTATTTCTCGGGACAGCAGTTTTTACAACATTCACATTTTAGCCAAGATGTTCAAAACTTCCTTTTACTACCATGCATTGGATTTTCTTTTAGCAAACATGATAATGGGTTCGTTAGTTTCTAAATCCAAAACCTTAGCCCAAAAATCGAGATGGCTACGTCATACAAGACCACCAGAATAGTGATGTTTTTGAATGTTGGTTGTGGATGGAGTAGGCAATACCAAAGGGAAATGGATTTTGGTGGATCAAGTATGGATCTTGTCGTGGATATGTCCAAAAGATAATGCATATGGCTTGAATTATCCTATTAAAAGACCGAGAAGTCTCAGTTAGGAGGTCATCCAATTAGGACAGCTATCCAACCAAATTTAGGCAAACATGTTTTATGACAGACCTGGCTGTGACCGTTTACTCGTGCTGATTTAGACTTTCCCCAAACTTATCCATAGGTCATAGATCTTGAATGGTTCCAAATTGAGATCGCAGCTCCATGTATATAGGGTGTGAATGTGGTGAAATCAATTGTTAGACAACTTAAAAAGGACTCTTGGAAAAAAGAATCCACATGTAGTTTGAAACAGTATGAGACCGGGTATAGCCATTCTATTTTACTAATCCTATAGGCGTGTGGGGTAGATCCCTTGCAATCCAAGGATGACAGGGAGAAAAGGGCAAAAGATGTTTAGAGTATTTGAAGACCTTGGTATGGACTTGAGAACTTAGTCAACCATAGTGGAGTTATGGCACGGAAGGACCTTTGCCTCATCCAAAGGTTCAAGGTGAGGTGCTTGGAGGATGTTCTGAAGGAATAGACTGGTGCTTGGTCTAGAATATTTCACTATTTGATGTATAAGGTTTGCCATCTCAGTATTGGATCCCATACTAGTAAAATCCTAGTACAGTATCGGTATGGTATGGTATGTTGTACCGGTATGGTGCAGTACACTCCATACTGGGTGGTATGAGGCAATATGGCAAACCTTGATGTATAAATTATTTTACTACTAAGCAATAGTTTGGATGGAGAATGTTTGGAAAATTTAAAATATTTAAAACATTAATAGGTATATTATACGATGGGAGTATTTTGAGAATATGAAGTGACAAGTATTTTAAGAACAGTTAAGAATTTCTTGATGGTTAAAAAAATCGGAAGATCATCAGTGTTGTGAGATAGGGGCTTTTTAAGAACAAGGAAAGTTTTTACTTGGTTATTCCCACACTTATATATAATTATTAGGTTTATCATATCCTAAACATAAAATTTGTTGTTTTAGCTTATGGCTCGATTTTTAGTGAACTTTCATTCTAATTAGTGGATAATTTTTACCCTCTTCCCAATTTCTATGAAGTTGCGGTTTCTTTTTTAAAAAGATAATTTTGTTTGTTGACATGTTTATATGAGGTGTCCTAGGTTGGGTGAAGCTTTGTTCATCATCCTTGAGATTGTTTGTATAACTACGCTAGGCATCTTGAAATGCAAGTTTGCAGATTGAAGGTTGCTCTCTACATTGGTAGAATTCAGTTTTCTCCAGCCTGCCTAGGTCCAATCAGTACAATCATTGGCACCTTATGCTGAGTATGGACCCATTAATGTTGTATTAAGCCTTACCCCAGCTTGTTCATTGACGAGTCATATACCTGTAGCCTGAAATTGGCTTATAGTGCCTTAAAGATCCGTGAAGATAGCTTTAGCCTGTGTGGCCTCCTGACCTTAGTTAAGCATGCTCAAAATTTCATGTTTCATTAAAGAATTCCGATAACAATACATTAGATTCACATTCAGTTGTTTTTATATTTTTATTCCTTGTTTGTTATTATACACTTCTAATAATTATCTCATCAGACTACTTTATGATGATTTACCAACCATAATAATTGTTTCCTTGTCAGGTTGTTCCAGTTGCTTCAATGCTTACCCCTAACCAGTTTGAAGTTGAACTACTGACAGGTTTGAGGTACTTGTGCATCTTATTTTTTGTGTGAAAGACGAAAATTTATTTCCCTTCTATGTCTTTTAGATCATCAAACATAAACTTTTGTTGCAATGATGGATAAATTCTCCTCCTATGTCTTTCTCAAATCATCAAATAAAAGATTACGATTTGAAGACTAGGAATTTCTCAAGCTTAGGTGCAGTGATGTTTCTGTTGGCTTCATCACTTGACCATAAACATGTAATTATTAATTTATGTTTCTTATGGCATCAGGACTGTAGGGATTTCCATACCTTAATTGTCATGATTTTTTTGCTACATTGAGAGATTGCATCATAAATATGTAATTATTATTTCGCACTTTTTATGCGGTCATACTTCACAGCCACTACTATTAGTTACAGGTTGCTTTGTTATGCTGGAGAGTTCAGGTTTTGGTTGGTTCCGCTCTACTTGAGCCCCCCTTACCAACCCAAATTGCCATTTCAACCTGGAACCACACTGGTTTGGGTTAATTTGGCAGTCCTTGTCCTGCCCCTTTTATTATTTTCTAGAACTAGGGTAATCGTAAGAATATAGAATCCCTCCTACCACCACTGCCCTTCCCCTCCGCTCAGGGTTGAGCACTGTGATGTGGGCTCTGACAGCACCTCCACCACTAGGTCATAGACCACCCCATTGTGGCTTGCCACCATGAGAAGCCTCCTATCAAGGGCAGTGCTACAATGTGTCCACTTCTTGTGGAGGTGGGACAGTCTAGGGATGGTGGCTTGAGTGGCATGGGCAGGATCAAGGGCCTCAACCAAGGCATAGGTTGGTGGGGGATACTCATTGATGCTGTAGATCCCATCAATGAGAGTGCCTGTGATGGCAATCTCATTGACCATGGACCTATAGGGATCAAGATACCAATGGTGAAGGTGGGCTTTGAAGAGCTGGGATGGAAGCGGAGGCAATGCCATGGAGGGCACTATTGAGGAAAAAGAGGACGGCCGAAGGTGGTGCAAGCAAAGCCGATGTTGGGGGGCGATCAGTGGGGTGGGAGGGTTAGAGTTTTAGCAGAGGGTGGGGTCTAGGTGGTACTATCGAAACTAATTGGTGGAGACCTGGATGTTGCGATAGAGGAAGGGTTGGATGAAGATTAGGCTAGATTGGATGACAGAGAGCAGAGTGGAAGAGGGAGCTTCAGGACTATGACATGAGGGCCAATATGGGGTGGGAGGATTGGGGACCCTAGTTTAGAGTACCCAAGGGTAAGATAGTCATTTCTTACTCTGGTTGACTAGCTAGGGACCATGGTTAGTATGGGAGATCGAAGCCTATTAAAAGGGCCCTTTTGCAAATAAATATAGCATTATCTGGATTAATTTTTATAGGGACAAGGGGAGGTTTTGCTAAATTCGTGGGCTATGCATGTTTGGGCATGAGAGATTCCTACCACCAAAACTATAAGGCTAGTTAGCGGGCCGGTTACCCTATTTTTCAGATTTTTCTATGTTGAGGAGAGTACAAAATATTGGTGTGGCATATGCTTTTAGGTGTCTTTATCTGTCATTATGATCATCATTCCTAACACCTGCTTGAATTCATTCACTTTCCTCATCTCGTTATGATACAATCTTAGTCCTATGCTGGTATTTCAAGTACAAACAATAATACAAGTTTCTTGTCATCTTATTTGATATTTACATACTTTAGTTTCAGTGACTGTAGATGAGAACGATGCTGCTCATGAGATTGATTTCTACCATTTGTTTGAACCTATACTCCATAAATTGGCTCACTGGGCCTGTTTGACATGATTGATTGTAATCTATACCAATTAAGCTGGGCATAATCAAATTCTAGTCCAACTTAAAGGAGCTTTGGTATAGTTATGAGTTGATGGTTAGATTCTGTATCAGAGCGGACCCTTTATATGGTCGATAATGCCCCTGGTCTCATGTTGTAAATTACTTTTTGAGCGTGGGGTATTTTGTACCATCTTCTTCTACTATTTTTGTTCTTATCATCAAGACTAAGCTAATGTGACTTTTCATTGACATATTTATTGATCTCAACCATGCTCGCTGCACTGTATGATACTCCAGAGGTTGTAAAAAGAAAGCAAGATTTATGGAAACCCTATTCCAGACTTTTATTTAAGCTGAAGGATGGTTGGTGATACTCATCTTAAATCTGGTGACTCCATGTTGTTGTCTTTTGTCCTGGGATTTCATGCTTTTGTCAAGCATTTTCTTGTAATTTTTTCCTTTTTGATCTTCCACAATACTCCAGTCATCATTTAGAAGAATTAGTTGCATGATCTGGACGATATTGTTTAAGAATGGAGAGAGGAATAAGGCAGCCACATTGTTCAACCGTTTTATAAAACTTCCTAGGCAATGATCTCATGGGCTTGCTAATACCATTATAACTATGCATTTCAGTTGAAACCAGAGTCCTGTGTCATTAGAAGATCTGATATTGGAAATATAGTAATTGGATCCTTCCTTTTAGTTTAACTGGGCCAAACAGTTAACTATGGTGGACTAGATTTTGATTGCTATGATTTAAACCAATCTCAAACAACCAATAGGAGTAACCTTAGTGTTAAATAACCACCTGACAATAAATAGTTGTTGCCAAAGGTGACAAAATGTAAATAAACAATTAAAAAAATCTAGAATATCCTTTGTGTTACAGGCATATGTTCATCTGGTGATCGCACTACAGATTTCTTCTTTCTGCATTTCATAAGAATATGTTATTTCATCATTTATGTATTATTTGAATTAGTATTACATATGTGATGGATAAATTATGTAACTTTATGTAAATTGTTGGATCTGGATGTAACTTTATGCCATAGTATAGTTCTCCCTTGTCATTGATTTCCAAGAGTTGCTTCACATATCATAATCTGTTTTCCATGCTATCATATCTTTTATGAATAAAATTTTCTTCTATAGAAAATTGCCAATTGTTTGTAGAAAGATTATATTATCCATTTTGGTCATCTAATTGATTGGTTAATTGCAGGGTTACTTGTGAAAGAGATGGACTGGAAGCTTGCAATATCCTTCATGCTGCTGGACCTACAAAGGTTCGTTATGTTCATATTACAGCTTATAATGCAAGCTGCATGTGAATTGCCTTTTTAGTACGAAGTGCATGATTGATTTATCTCTAGGACTGGGATAATTCTGGTGCCAAATTCCATAAGCTTACCTTCCCAGTTAACATAATATAGATTCTTGATTTGCAATGTAGAATTCATTTTATTTAGTAAAGATATTACTAAGATCATCAGAATTACAAAATGCATTCTTTTGCTCCATTTTGCAAAAACCTTGTATTTGTATATACGGAAAGATATCTTCACAGAACAAGGAGTTTAGAGAAGCAAAATATTTTAAGAACCACTAATTATTATGTAAACAAAATCTTTTTTTTGCTATTTATTTATCTGTTATATCATTAGAATAATGTTTAAACTCATCAAAATTTGATTATGCAATTAGGAATAAAATATTTTGTAAAAAATGCAAAATATGAGAACAATGCCAAGATTATATCGTTTCTGTATTGAGGCTTATTGATTCCATGACAAATTTCCGGTGGTCTCATTATTGTGGCAGTTCACTGAAGCTTCATGTGCTGTGGACTGATTACTGCCGTGGTAGCATGTATTACTGAGAATAATGTTTAGCTAGTGGGGATACACCAAAGATAGAACCATGTTTAAGTAGGTTGCTGTTGAGGCCTTTATTAGGCTACCCACATCATTTCTCATCCTTAGAGTAAAAGCAGGATTTGATAACCTAAACACATGACTTACTTCTATTAGAGCATTTGATGTCACATAATAAGATATTCAAATATACAATTTCAACTATTAGTAAGTAGTATTTATATGGAAAGAAGATAAGTGAAAACCAAACAATAGAACTATGCAAGCTACTGCAGTCTAGAGGTAAAGATGCATGTCTGTTTTGCTTGGTTGGAGGGTAAAATGTTTGGTTCTGCAGCAACCCATGGATACGTGCTAATGGCCAACTAATGAGAAACCATTAAACTCTGACTATAAGTACTTCTTTCATGGTATGACAAGTTACACATCCATGTCCTTGATTGATTCTCATGAGACTATAATTCCTGTCGAATATATAATCAAACAAGCATATATTTTCTTTTTTTAGGCATTCATTTTGTATTTTGTCTAGCTTAGGTCCCTGACACATGATATAATATATTACGTGAATGATATGGCCTGTTTTTTATGTTTGCTAAGTTACACTATTTTTCGCTACTCATAAATTAAACAGCATAAAGTTTGTTTTGTTTTCATACTGCAGGTTGTGATAACTAGCTTGCACATAGAAGACAATCTCCTCCTTATTGGCAGTCATCAGAAAGTAAAGGTACCACAAATCTTTTTTCTATGCATGCTTTTGAAAGAATGGTAAAAAAATGTGTTGCAGAAGCTGACTCAAATATGTGAGATATGAGTTGTTTTATATGTTGTTTGTTTTATGCTTGAAATTATGCAGCTAAATTGCTTTCCTATTGAAGTTCGCATTGACTGGTTCTGCTTTGTTATCAAAGTCGAAACACCAAGCTTGATGAGATATCTCACTAAGTCATTACTAATCATTACTATAGTGCTGTATATCATATGGTGCTGTTGGTTTTGCTGAATGAGCTCTTGCTTCTTGTTTAAATTTGGATCCTTTTGATATGATAATTGGGTGTTGTTAGGGTTGGAAGTGGGCTTGGGCCAGCCTGAAGCCCATTGGATGGGCCGACTTCATGTTAGGCTATGGGTTAGGCCCGAGTTGATTTGGATCAGATTTGGGCTTAGATTTAGAGCACGTAGGTAGTTCGGGCTGAGCTTGGGTATATATTTGGCCTAGCTTATGCTCGGCCTGAGCCTGATATCAAATTCAGAGATGGCTTGGTATTCAGCCTAGTGAACTTTGAGAAGCGATTGGGTCTTAGCCACTAGGTTAAGGGAGAGAAAAGGAGATGCCCTACAGTGCCGACTATTAGATCAAAATTAGGCATTGACTGTTGGGCCAACAGAGGCAACAGCTCCACCAAGGAAGGAACCCGGAGGTGGCGGTGCCAATGTCCTAGTTGTCGACAAAGAAGTCCTTGGGCACGTGAAGAGCCCCTTGGATGGCGACAATGGTGGCACTGACCATGAGAGTGGAGGCGAGGAGGGATCCGATGGAGGTGAGGATGATGAGGGCACTGAGGGTCGCATGGTCACCTTTGGGGCTGACAGAGGCAGCAGGTCCACCAAGGAAAAGAACCTGGGGGAGGTACTGCTAGTGTCCTGGTTGAGGAAGAGGTACTCAGGACGCATTATCAGTGAGGGAGTCCTATCAGAGAAGGCAAAGCGGTCAATGAGTTCCAGCCAAGGATGGTGATTGGTGAGGGAATGGTAGATGGAGTCAAAGAGATGAGAGAGGAAGTGGCAGAGGGCTGGGTTGGCTTAACTGGGCTTTGGTTTGGGCCCGGACTTGGGCTCGAGTCAGGCTCAACCCTTGATTTTCTAAAGTTTTCAGGTCAAAGCTCGGCCCAAAGCTCGAGTAAAAAATTCAGGTGGGCTTGGGTAGAGGTGTGGCCCAGCGCATTTCCAGTTCTACATGTTGTACATACATACACATACATAATAGAGGTAGATTTGGCTACATCGAGCCAATCTCCCCTTAGATCTAGTCAGGTTTAGATCGGACAATTGCCCCTTGGAAGTCACTGATGCACCTTTTTTTTGAGTTCATTTTGCATCCCATCTGATTGCCACAATTGAAATTTATTTAGTCATTGATGGTTTTAGTAGAAGTGTAGGCTTAGCTACATGCAAATGGATCTCCACTCCAAACCAATTGGATCTAGACTGGTTGATTGCCTCTTGGAAGTTACAGATGCACATTTTTCAGGTCATTTTGTATCCTATCGGATTGCTATAATTGAAATTTATTTACTCATCAATGGTTTTCAGTTTATAAGTGGGGATTTGCTAGCATATATTGTTTTTTATTTTTTTGATACTCCATTATTTTTACAGAATTTTATATCGATAATTTGCTTCTTTTGCTTTTTATTGAATTTGGAGAGCTTTATAAGAAAGTTTTGCCAACTTTTATTCCAGGTTTCTGTTCCACTACCTGCGATCCTCCTGCAAGTTATGCTCTCATAATTCTCTTTCTACATCACCTTTTGAAAGACATTATTTTGCAGTTTTCTATAATACAAAATGCTAAGAACTATGTTTGCCTGGTCAATAGAGGGAAGCCTAGTGGGATTTACATGATGTGTGGTTGCTCAAAAGAATTAGAAGATAATCTTTGATATATGGCTTTGAGCATGAAGTATGTCGACTAAGGTCATAGGACTTTGACATGAGACATTAAGCATCTGATCTGATACTATAGAATCATTTTTAGGAATGACCCTGGAAAGGAGAAATCAGAAACGTAGAAGAAAGTAATTCTAAATTTATAGAAAAACATATGCTATGTCTTTTTTCATTTTTCTTTCTCTTGGTGGGAGGTATCATATATTGATGTTCATGTCTTGGAATTGGTAAGTGGTGATCATAGGAATCTTGGAAGTAGGATCACTTAGGAAACACAATGTACACTATAAAATGTTGCATAACTATAAATATCTCAAATGGTTGTTTTTTCTTTTTTAACTAGTCATTTGGTCCATCATATCCTAATAGGCTTGATGAAGTCCATTCCTTTTTTTTTGGTAGGCCGGATTGTTCATACAAATATAGCATGAATACATCCAAAAAAAAGCCAGAAAAGAGGATGTCCTTGAAGGCCAATGGAAGATCATCAATATTAGTCTACACCATCTTTCCAGTATGTTTGGCCATATTAGAGGCCATCCAATCAGCAGCACTGTTGGCCTCACGGTACATGGTGCATCTCAAAGGAACGACAACTCCCCGCCATGCACTGGATGCCATGAGTAAGAGGGTGCATCGTTGCTAATGATGGTTGTCCATGCAACTAGGCTACCATCATGGCGGAGTCCCTCTCAATCATCAATCTCTTTACTTCAAGTCTCAGCCTGGCAAAAGTAATACTTGCCCAAGCCGCCTGCAGCTCTGTCATCGGGACTGTGCTGCCAATGACGTGACAACTGCCTTCCACTAAAAATCTAGAGTTCGGACTGTGAATCACAAAACCCTCGTCCCTCTACTACCTTTGATGCTATCATTGAAGTTGACCTTGATGATCCTGGGGATTGGGGGCTTCCAAGTGATGAACACCAATCGGGGTGCTATTAGAGCAGCCAGAGAGTATGTTCCAAATTGCTAAGGTCGAATCAATCGGTATGCAGTGCATGACCTCCATAGCCTGGAGTGAGGCCCTCTTAAGGGTGAGCCTTGCCGATTGCCAAACATCCTCAAATATACCTCTGTTCCTAGCTAGCCAGATGTGATAGACGATGTAAGCCGCTTGAGTGCCCATCGCCCTGGACGAGTCGCTCTCCATACTCCTATGAAGAACCTCTAAGAAGGACTGAGTAGGCTTTATGGGGGTAATGGCCATGGTAAGAAGGCTTGCCATCCTCCACACCTGGCGAGCTTGAGGGAATAGGAAAAAGACATGGTCAACGGTCTCCTCCATATGGTAGGACAGATAGCTCGTCGGGAGATCCATGCCTCTAGATTGCAGAACCACTCTAGTCGGGAGATGGCGCCATGCTACTTTCCAAATAAACATGCTGACTCTCAAGTGGATATGTAGCCTTCAGATCCATGCTCCATCCAGTCTCCTAGTCGATCACCCCTCTAAGTCTCATACAGGTCCTATAAAGTTTAAAGATGGTTGTAGTTAAATGTGGTTGCCGTAAAAGATGCATTATCATACAATAGGGTCGGAAGCATCTAGTTGCAAGGGGAACTTGATAAAGCTAGAATTTGATGCAGATATGCCGTTCCAGGTCGAAGATTCTGGTTATCATGTTCTAATAAGTATATTGTAGGAAAGAACTTTTGAAGGCATTCCAGTATAACCTCATGCATCTTTTTCTTGTGAAAGTTGCACCCAGTGGTTAACCTTTTATATGATAATGTTCTTTGAGATAATAAAGAATACAACCTGTTTGCCCTGCCATCCATGTGTACTGTACAAACTTCTGACAGAAATTATATGTAGTGTCACTAGGGTTTAATAGTTGGTTAATGAGAACGACAGGCATAGTGGAAAGGTGCTTTGATGATGTGGATTCATGTCCAACTCCAAACTACTGAAATGTGTGTTTGCTTATATCTTGATTACAGAGTGATTTCAAATTAGATGGACTGTATTCTTGTTGTTACAATAACAGGTTTTATTCTGTCTTTTCTAGTCAACAATCATCACTTAATTGGAATATATGGCAATATGTTTTCTGCTGTTATAATTAATATCTGACTCAATGTTAATTCTAGATCTTTCTTTTTTTTAAAAAAAAAGTCATTTTAGAATAGTATAATGCTTTTTACCTGATTGATTTGCAGGGTCAGCCTCCTGAACAATTTAAGATAGTGATACCCAATATTCCTGCATATTTTACGGTATGTGTCTTCCAGGTGACACATAGTTGCTTATTGATGTACTTACAAATGTTTGTGGTTCTCTAAATTATATTATTCTATATATTTTTGCTTTATTTGGCTAGGATACGAAGTTGAATTTCTCAATATGCTTTTTGGTGCAATCTTTTGCCAATTTAATTGGTAGTCCTTTACAAACCAAAAGTGTGCATTTTTTGCAAATTTAGTTAAATTAACCTCTTCTGATCTGGGCTTCATATGTTAGATTTGTAAAGCTTTTGCTTTTCTTTTCCTTCAGGTATGGATGTAATTTCATGATCTAGGTTTCAGATATTAGAGGCATGATGATTTTATATCCTTTCTTGAGTATCTTGGGTTGTAATGTCATGATGGTGGTGATATTCTTTATCTTAATGCTATTTTGTGGGCTATAAAGAATTCCCATTGACAGGTTTTTATCATTGATGGTTCAGTTTGGTTCTTCTAGTCAAGGTATTTTGCTGTAAGTGGGTCATATCCCATATTTTTCTTGGTGGAAGGTTGACCACTAAAATATAAGTTTTTTTAACAATTTTTTTTGTATAGCCAAGGTCCAAAAATTGGTATCAAGAATTGTATTGGTATGTTACCGACTCGGTATGATACGGTTGGTATGGGACGGTATGCATTATGCACCGAGATAGTCTTCCAACACTTTTTCTCACTTTTCATCCAGGTACCAATGGATACAAGTTGGTATGGGTGGTATGGGGCAGTTTCGCTTGACCGCTACAAATAAATTCGGCTCATATACCAAATCAAACCCTGGTACCATACAGGTATCTTACTAATTTGGTGTGGTTTGGTATGGGGTAGCACAAATCAGCATGGCAGATCTTGTGTACAACAATGGCCAGAGTAAAATTCCCAAGTTCGTTCAGCCTTGATAGCTGAGAAGTTTTTATTAATGGTGCTTCGCACAAGTAATCATTCTTAAAGTCATCACCCCTATCACTTTAGTGTGAGCTTAGTGTCCATTCAAGACGTGCTTTCTGATTGATTGGATGGCCATGACTTTTATTTATGTTTCCATCTAGAATGCTGTTACTCCACATTTCATTTTCTGCATTGAATCATTCTTCTAAGAAACCAAATTTCTTGCAATATTTTTGTGTTGCATGCACTTCAGCTGGAAGAAATAGTTGTTGCATACTAGTTTTTGCTGGTAGTCTCTCCTGTTGTTATTGTTTATTTATCCATCTTGCTATTTAAGATGTCTTCTATTAAATTTGCTGGTGTATAACTTGCAGGGCACTGGGGATTTGATGACTGCACTTTTGCTGGGATGGAGCAATGTAAGAGGGTTTTACTAACCATTTTCAACTTGATAGCACCATATTGTGACATCTATTCATATTTTAGAAAGAAGCGGTCATTTATTTTGCATTATGGTGTTCAGAAATATCCAGACAACCTTGACAAAGCATCAGAGCTTGCAGTATCAAGTTTGCAGGTAATTAATTTATTTTGCCTCCTAGCATTTTTCCTATGATTCACCTTATAAGACTTTTATGAGCCAATCCTGTTAAGTGAATTCTTTACTTTAGTTGAGCTGGTTGATTGTTATCTACTTATATGCTATAAGGTTATTATGGTCAAACTGAATTTTCATAGAAATATGCATCACAACTAAATGAGCTGTACTCATTTTGATAGAAAACAAAGTGGAATATGATACTTTATGGCCAATATGATATATTTGAGTTTTGGTGCATAAAGCTTACATAAGAGTTTAAGCCTCAAGTGCCGGAATCACAACTGCATCTTCAAATTCTTTTTCTGCTCCTGGTCCTGCTTCCTGGTCCCTAGTACCTCCACCCCCTACTTATGGTAAACATTTTCTAGTGCTGTCATCTTTAATGTGATATAAACCTGTTTTTGTATTAAATTGCAACTGTACGATCTATTACTTATAATAATCTATTAGTTAGTCTGTTCAATTACAGCAACAAAAAATAGGTTTAGTTTTATCATTTATATACCTCCTATAATTTTTGAATGTCCTGTTGATTAATGCTTCCACATCCTTACTTCACTTCCCTACTCCAAGATTTGCATCTGATTCAGGCATCAATGTTAAGAAAAATAGAGAAAATATGTTTAACCCTTGCTGGTTTATTATTTGTTTAACAGCAATTTGGACAAGAGTTACCTAAACAAGAATTTAATGGCAGAAGTTGAAATTTGATGGCATTACAAGTTTAATGGACATTGTAAATATGTTTTTTTTTTTTTTTTTTAATAAATGCATTAGAAATTTGAGCATAAATTCGTTCTCACAAAAAAAATAAGGAACATAAATTTATTGTGTCATCTTTTCCAAGGAAAGGGAAACTAAATGAATGAATTGTAAAATTCCAGAATCTGAGATGATTAACTTTGTAAAGGAGAAAATGCTTTATTCAATTGAAAAATAGTTTGGACTAGTTTCTTGGGGAGTGGATTTGACTGTGAATTGGGAAGTGGTGCTTTCAATAGGTTATCACTCTCATCAAGGATTGGACAGTATGAGAAAGAAAAAAGAAAAGAAAGGTATTTAACTATGATATTGCTATGCCATAGCATGGTATATATTTGATAACAATGTAGTATAGCGCAATACTTGGAACCATGTCCCTTGCCGAGCAATTATGCTCTTGGCTATATTAGTATGGCTATTATTTCCTCATTAGCATTCCATCTATTTACTGATGTAGAGAAACATGAATATTAGCTGACTTGTATGAAAGTAAACTCGGAGCATATAATTGTATGCAATATATGCATATCGAGGCATTAAAGGGTGAACCTTAGTGCGGTGGTAAGGTTGTTCCGTACATGGAGGTCATGTTGGAAATATGGAAACAGCCCTTCCACTCATGGGGGTAAGGCTGTGTCCATTTGACCCTCCCTAGGTGCTTGAATGGCAGTAGCCTCATGCGTTGGGTTGCCCTACATGCATATCGAGTCTTTGATTTTATTTGGTCTTTGATTACTAACTTAATAGGCTATCTGACTCCAAGGGTACACATTATCCATCATTTTTCTTGGTTAACACGTTGTAATAAATGGCCTTAGCGTTATGCTGTAGCAAAATGGGATAGGCAAACATGCTATAACAACTTTTATGATCTTTTGGCCTTGACAATATAAAAGATTTTGGATTTTATTTTGGTAGAAACTTTATTCGCGCTCAGTCTGTACAAGCTGTTTCAACAGTTTTAACTCCACTTTAATGGAAGTTGTCCCAGAGTTAATAAATGGATATTAAAATTTATCTTATGATGCAAAAAGGATGAAAAAAAAGAAATGTAAAAACACGTTAGATATCATTTTAGAGCATAATATATTGCTCCTGTCCATGGTATTAGTAGTTTCAATCCAGAATGATTAAAATATATGCCTTTTTTTTTTGGTGGGGGGTGGGGTAGGGTGGCATGCTGGTACTAGTTCTCTTGCATGTTGAATAGAAGAAACCCAAAACCAGGATGCATGGATTCTAGCAAATCTTTTCCCTCAGCTATGATCATATCTGACCTAGAATGCCGTTCATTGCAAGGCTTCTTTGGATATATGTTTGGCAGCAATTTAAGAGGTCTCATTCAATGCGTGCAGGCTGTGCTACAAAGAACAGTAGCTGACTATGAAAAAGCAGGTTTTGATCCACAGTCAAGCAGTTTGGAGATCCGATTAATTCAGAGCCAAGATGACATTCGAAGCCCACAGATTAAATATAAGGCTAAAAAATATACTTGAAGATAAAATGATCGCGGCAAGAAGCTTCACCTGCCTGAAGGATAGAGAATAGAGCTGCTACATCATCATAGGTATACCGATACCATTTTCTACCTCATTTGCCTATGAAAGCTTTTTAACCATATGGGTTGAGGATTTTGAAATCAAAAGATCGTCTCTCATTGATATTTAAAGATATTGTAGAACTATATTGCTCTGATTACAGAGGTACTGGTTATCGACTATAAAATAAAATGGGAATTGTTACAATGCTTCTTTATATGTTTTTACTAAAAAGCAGAGATCGATTCAGACCGTTGATCATTAGAGGGTATCTGGGGAAATTTATGTCATCCACAAATCTGGATTGGTCACTTCTCAGTTACTAGTTTATTTGTCTCTAAAATTAAAACAGGTGTATTTGCATTTTGTCTGCATCAGGATTGAGGATTAAATGATCTTATCGGTTAAAATTCTGGAGAATTATGAATCTTCAACTAAGTTTACCGTGTTTTGCCATCCAATATAAAGCTAGCTTCTGTGAGCACCACAAGCTGCATTTGCCAAGCTGTTGCCGCCGCCACGGATGGGTTTGATGAGAACCGGTGAAGCGGCAAGTACAGTGGCCCTAAAATCATTGATGTCCATTTGGATGCTGGTAAAAGCGAAGGCAAGGAAATTGAATGGAAGCTTGAATCCGAGCAGTGTGGAGCCTCTAGGCGCAAGATTTTTGAGACAAGTTAAAACACGGCGGACGCGAACTTTTATGTCTTCTAGGGCCTCTCATATGATACACCGCGCTAATTACTTGAGAGATTTTGATTCATGGCAGTTTAGACAATTATTTTGTCAATCGATCAGCATCTCTCATTTTCCATTGACTTCCCAGAATCCTTGTACTCGACGTCCTGTACGTTGGTGGGAAATATTAGAGAATTCGATTCAGCAGAGACAGCTAATTGCACATGCTCCGATAAACTACAGAAACAAGGAATCCTTAAAAATCTGCAAACCGTAGGGGGTGCTCTGACATCCTGAACATGGGCACCATATCGAAGCATCTAATCTGTAAACAGAGGAACATGGGCCATGGCCATGGCTAGGTAAGACAGGTAGCTATAAGTTAATTATCTATCTCTCAGTTTTGCTGCCACATGAGTAGCAATCGAAGTCGGCAAGTTCGAATCCATCGAGCTAGGACTGTGCCTGCCAGCTCCTTGACCAATTGAATCCTGATACGCACTTGCAAGGAACCCCACTCCCATAAATTTTAGGTTCTGCCTTGCGATATTGCTTGTATGCATTATGGAATTGCGACCATTAACGGTGCATCCACGAATTGACAAAAATGTGAATGATTGACTTCACCTTCATAACTTTGATAATAGAATCTAGATTATTTGATATGATCTAGAAGATTTAATACTACAAAGAATTATATATTCTAAATATCCCTTTATGTGTAAATTGTCTCAAAATCAATGCCTTGTGTTTCGTATAACTGAACTCATGCGCCTTTGCAACATGCGGTTCCAAGGCAATTATCAAGAACCGGTGAAACTTCTCCATCTTGTTGTCAAAAAAAAGAAAAGGAAAGGAGGAAAAAAAAAAAAAAAAAGAAAAGAAAAGAAAAGAAAAAAAAAAGGAAATTACTGTACCGCCACACCAACTCATCTATATGACATGTTCCAACATCCATTCAGATGATTTACACCCTCCCTCATTCGTGTCTACATGACTTCTTGACGTCACTTTTTTTTTTATTCGCTTAATTGATTAACAACTTTTTCCATGCTCGTCTGTGTGGCCAAGTGAATCATGCCGCACCTCTCTGTGGACGAGGCAACAGTAAGAAAAACATCAAAATTTCTACACCGGCAATAAGTTTGCCCCTCTAGCTGCCTCTCCATATACCGCTGCCTGTAGATAATTTAGCTGGATGACATGCCAAGAGATCATATTTTCGTGGGTGATATTTCAAGTTGAACATATATATATATAAAATTATTATTTTAAAGGAAATGCTTCGAGGTGCCTACCGCACATGCCTAAAATTCATAAATACCGGTCTGCAATACAATGGTTAGCCAACCGCAGGTATAGTAATAATTGGCCGAGTCGCACCAACTTCCTCACGGGAACGTATTGGGAGCCGTAGTACCATTATAGTTAGGGTGGCAAATCGAACTGGAGCGCACATAGATATTTTTTTTTGTACATTTCCAACCTCCAAGTTGTTCTTTCTTTTTTTTTTTTAAAAAAAAATATTTATTTATTTTATTTTATTTTAATAAGTAGAGGACCTCCAACTTCTTTTAATCTTTTAACAAGAATATGGAGGCTATAATTTCTTCCAGTCCAAGCTAATTTTTCTTCCCCGTCTTGGTAGAAAGGGAAACGTGGGAGGTGGACAACGATTTCCAATTGGTGGTTGGGTGATTCATCCAATTTATTTTTGATCCAATCAACTTAACCATGCATGGCATACTATGTCGAAGGCATGGACATGCTTACACAAAACTATAAAGAATGACGGGCGCGCATGTGGAAGGTAAGCAGGAGTCACCAACCTCCTGCGTGTCTTAAGAGTCCAAAACTAATCAATTAGTACAGCTGCCATGGTGGAGCCATCTTCTAGATCACCAAGTGGCCCAAATGAAGAGATGTATAAAACCGAAGACTTCTCAGGTTTGTTAGCTGACTTTTGAGACCAGTCAGAAAACAAGGCAGCATGGTCCTCGGTGTATTGGATAAGAAAGGAAGAAAAGCAATGCATTATTTATTTTATCTTTGGAAGTAGTCGTCAGAGCGATATCCAAGGATTTCTTCCCTAGTTTTCAAGAAAAATATTTCTGCATGATCTGAGAGGTCTGAAGTGGTTAACTTCCTATCTTAGCAACGTGGTGCCGTGGGTGTCATGGCTAGCATGAATTCAGAAGTGCAGGACCTCGGCGGGCTTAATTAATTGAGACCGTTTACCTTGATCAGCTTGGTCAACGAACAAGGTGTTAAAACAAAGCTCGACCTCGAGCTCTGCCGTAATCTTAATTATTCTATAGAAAAAATTATCTAACAGTTTCGGTCTAGAATTATTTTTTAATCTTAAAATTTTTTAAATAAAATAAAATTTCGCTCGACTGTTAAGAGATTTTTTTTTCAATCCCTACCGTTCATTTAACCCGTCCACTACCTATAAAATGACAAAATCGCCCTTTGATGGGCAGCGGCCATGACGGCCGTGGGGCACGCGCAGCGGTGCCGGAGGAGAGACGGTCGAGGGGCGCGGAGGGGAGGGAAGCGCGGCTGAGGGGTGCTGCCAGCGACGTGACGGGCGGGGGCCCGGGGTCTGTGCCAGCGGCGCGACAGGGGGGCCACGGGGGAGGGGAGGCGGGGGCCATGGGGAGGGGAGTGCGGAGCAGTGCGCGGCGGTGAGGAGGGGCGGCCGGGGGGCGCGGTGCTGGACGTGCAACGGGCGGGGGGCCGTGGGGAGAGGGGAGGTGGGGGACGCAGGGGAGGGGACCGCGGAGCAGCGCGCGCCGGGGGGGGGGTGACGCGGTCGGACGCTCGACGGGCGGAGGGCCGTGGGGGGAAGGAGGCGGCGGGCGGTGCGGATGCGCGATGGGGTGGGGGTGGTTGTGGCGTGCGAGGGGAGGAGGGAGGAAAAAAAAAAAAAAAAGGGAAAAAAAATGGGCAAAAAAAAAGAGAAAAAATGAAAAAAAAAGGTAAAAAATCAAAAATAAAAATAAAAAATTATTAAAAAAATAATACAGATTTTTTTAGATTTCTTTTCATAATAATAATAATAATAATAATAATAATAATAATAATAATAATAATAATAAGAGTCATTAAATCAAATATTTTGATAAAAAATAAAAATAATAAAAATAATTATTATTATTAAATAATAAAAAAATAGACTTTTTATATTTATAATAATAATAATAATAGCCACCGCATCATCAATTTTGATAAAAATAAAAAAATAAAAGTAATAAAATAATATAATTTTGATAATAAATAATTTTTATCATTAAAAAATAAATAAATAGTTTAATAAATTAAATAAATAATTTAAAAAATTAAATTTGGGTAATCAAATCAAATGATTGCATAACTAGAGAATTATCTTATGTAAACTGAATATAAATCTATATAACTTAAGTATAAGTCTGTGTAATTTGAATATAAATTCATATAATCAATTATCAAAATTACGTAACCAAAGAATTTGATTACATAATTTTAAAAATTAATTATATATATTTATATTTAGGTTACACAGACCGGTACTCAAGTTATATGAGTTTATATTCAGATTACATAAGATGGTTCTCTACTTATATAATCATTTAAATTAATTAATTTTTTTTCATAATAATAATAATGATAGCCACCGCATCATTAATTTTAATAAAAAATAAAAAAATAAAAATAAAAAAATAAAAAAATAATATATATGTATAATAAAAATAATAAAAAAATATTAATAAGTATTAAATAATAATAATAACTAA
This sequence comes from Cocos nucifera, assembly GCA_006176705.1. Classification (NCBI taxonomy): domain Eukaryota; kingdom Viridiplantae; phylum Streptophyta; class Magnoliopsida; order Arecales; family Arecaceae; genus Cocos; species Cocos nucifera. Next base: position 4,176,950 of record QRFJ01000008.1, read on the forward strand.
TAATAATAGCCATCAAATCATCAATTTTAATAATAAATAATTTTTATCATTAAAAAATTAAATAAATATTTTAAAAAATAAATAAATAGTTTAAAAATTAAAACTAGATAACTAATTTAAACGATTGTATAACCAGAGAATCATCTTATGTAATTTGAATATAAATCCATATAACTTAAGTACAAGTCTGTGTAATCTGAATATAAATCTATATAACTAATTTTTAAAATTGCGTAACCAAATTCTCTGATTACATAATTTTGATAATTGATTATACAAATTTATATTCAGATTATACAGACTTATACTCAAGTTATATAGATTTATATTTAGATTACATAAGATGGTTCTCTAATTACGCAATCATTTGATTTGGTTACCCAGTTTTAATTTTTTAAATTATTTATTTAATTTATTAAACTATTTATTTATTTTTTAATGATAAAAATTATTTATTATCAAAATTAATGATTCGATGGCTATTATTATTATTAGTTATCATTATTATCTAGTACTTATTAATATTTTTTTATTATTTTTATTATACATATATATATTTTTATTATTATTTGATTATTTTTATTTTTATTTTTTATTTTTTATCAAAATTGATTATGCGGTGACTATTATTATTATTGTCAATATAAAAAAAATATTTTTATTATTTAATAATAATTATTATTTTTATTACTTTTATTTTTAATTTTTATTTTTATCAAAATGTTTGATTCAATAGCTATTATTATTATTAGTATTAGTATTATAAAAAATAAAAAAAGCTATATTATTTTTTAATATTTTTATTTTTATTTTTAGTTTTTTACTTTTTTTTTTCCTTCTTTTTTCTATTTTTTTTTTCTCTCTTTTTTTTTGCCCTCTTTTTTTTTCCTTTTTTGTCCCCTTCCCCCTTCGCCCGCACGCCACAACCACCCCCTCCCCCCCACCCCCGTAGCGCGTCCGGCACCGCCCCCCGCCTCCCTTCCCCCCACGGCCCCCCCCGCTCGTCGCACGTCCGGCACCGCCCCCCAGCGCCCCTCCCTCCGCGCGCTCCGATTGCGTTCTCCCCCCCGCCCCGCCGTGTCGCTGCTCCGCGCTCCCCTCCCCCATGGGCCCCCACTTGTCGCGCCGCTGGCACCCCCCCGGGCCCCGCCCGTCGTGCCGCTGGCGCCGCCCCCGGCCGCGCTCGCCTCCCCTCCGCGCCCCCCGATCGCCTTCCCTCCGGCGCCGCTGCGCGTGCCCCACGGCCGCTGCCCGTCAAAGGGCAGTTTTGTCATTTTATAAGCAGTGGACGGGTTAAATGGATAGTAGGGATTGAAAAATAATCCCTTACCAGTTCAGAAGGTTTTATTCCATTAAAAAATTTAAGAATTAAAAAATAATTTTAGATGAACCTAGAAAGTTTCTATTAGATAGTTTTTCTTAATCGCATACACAGGCCAAGTCTCGAACTGGGGCTGATTTCTTAATATTTTCAGCCAGCGTACCAGTTATGCAAGTCTTGAGCTCAGGTCATTTGCGAGCGAAGTGAGGATGAAAATTGGAGCTTGAAGATGCCCACTTTACCAAGCGAATAAGCTTCCACTAGCGAATTAATAACTGATCCGGTTCCGCTGCTCAAGAGCTGTTCGGTTCATTAGAGCCATAAGAGCAGAAATCAGTGTAGCATAGAGTTACATGTACCTTTGTAAAAAGAATTAATGGTCATCCATGTGGCCAAGTATGTATATATATATATATATATATATATATATATATATATATATAAAATTATGGTGGAGAGTGTGAATCCCATTTTCACATATTTTGGGTATTTTGATATGTAATTATGGCACAGTTGATAAAGTCTCTGAGTATATTAAAAAGTCCTGGTTTTGTTTACTACTTCCTCCCAAATAGGGGGGGGGGGGGCTCCATGTCTGCCACTCCTACCTATCAAGGGAAAAAAAGTTGATTTATTTGTCTTAAGATAATTGTAATTTATTTCTCATTCCTATTCATAGAAAATAGATTTCTTTTTCGGGTCCAACATGCATTGTCTTTTTTAAAATGTGTACTCACGGATATATATAATTGTGTGCTTAGAGTCACATTTGATGGTATACATTGATGTACTTAGAAGTGAAGCAAGTTGTTGAATTAGAATACATGTTAACAAGAAAAGAATTTTTGACTAATCTTTCTTCATATACTTCTTAGAATAGATTCGTTCATCCTTTCTTATCCTTCCATCTATGTGTTCCTACAATGCTACTCCTTCTAGACGCCAATATCCTGGCCGGAGATTGTAGACACACACACACATATATATAGCTAGGCTAAAATTTAGTCGATCAGATTTAAATTCAAATTTGATCAGATCAAAATTCTATAAAAGAGATTCTACATCAATAATCCAAGGCATTGAATATGATTTAGTACCTCAAAATTGCCTGTACGTAAAAAATCATATGATTTGGAGACTTCTAACCTATGCATCAAGTAGTTAAAAATTGAATAATCTAAATAAAATTTAATTAAATATATTTTTTGATCACTTGATACATAGGCTAGGAGTCTTTAAATGATATGATTTTTAGTATGTAAACAATTTTAAGGTAGTAGATCATATCCAATAGTTTGGATTATTGATGTAGGACTTCTATTGTTTAGTTTTGATCTGATTGGACTGAGTCCAATTTGGATTGACTTTACTCAAAGTGTACACACACATATATATATATATATGGGCAGACTTGGATAACATCAACTAGATTTGGACTTAGATCCGGTCAGATCAAAATTGAATAATTTGGATTCAACATTCATAATCCAAGCTATTGGATGTGATCTACTACCTCAAAATTACTTGTACATCAAAAATTATATGATTTGAAGACTCCTAGCCTATTCATCAAGTAATCAAAAAATATATCTAATTCAATTTTATTTAGGTTATTCAATTTTTGACTACTTAATGCATAGATTAGGAATCTCCAAATCATATAAATTTTTGTATGCAAATAGTTTTGAGCAGTAGATCACATTCAACAGCTTGGATCATTGATGTAGAACTTATATTATAGAATTTTGATTTGATCGGATCTGAGTCTCAATCCAACCAGCCTGATTCTAGCCTATCTCTCTCTCTCTCTCTCTCTCTCTATATATATATAATATGCATATATATACACATGCATCCATTTTCTTACTAGATGGAATTTGAACTTATTTCTGCATCCAGAGCACCAACTCAAATTAACTTCCTATAGCTAGTGTCAAGCAAAATTCATGCATGAGAAAAATAACCAAAATACATTTGGCTGGCTGGCTGGGTGGATAGGGAAAAATCATAGCCCAACCTTGCACGATGTTGTCCTCGAGGGTCAACCAACTACAATAGAAGGGTCCAGGAGGCTAAATGACTATCGCATAATTAGTTTAGTCAACTCAAGTTCAAAGTATAATCCTTTAATCTGTCTCGGCCTCTTGTATTTAATTTCTAGTTGTTATGGGGAATATATATCCATTATCAAACACAACCTCTTCTCCTTGGATCGAAATTGAGTACCCATTAATGGCCCGATAAGATTAGACCGCCTTCCAAGATAAGGTGGCTCTCCGACATTAATCTTCATCTGATCTTTACCTTGATTAGCTATCGACCCTAGGTTCAGAGCTTGATTGATAAAGTTTGACGACTTCACAAACACCCATGCACCTAGGGTGGAATCTCACCTCGGATTTTTAGCTTACTCAGTCATGCGAATGATCTTTGAGATTCTCCAACAACTTCTAGGATATGGGCATGACCCACGCTCGACATCTATGACTAATTGATCAAGTCTGTAGGCATAACTAACAACCCTAATTATGGGATAGTAGGCAAATTCCAATGGTCTATCAGATTGTGGCCTCCCAGGTAGGGTTATCAGTTTAGCTCATTGTTCAATTTATTCGAAATGTTCAATTCATTTTCGAGTCATGTTTGACTTGCTCGTTAAATTATAGAATCAAACACAATCATGATTTTTAAAGTCGATACCTTAACGATCCAAACTAGAACAAGCTTTTATTCAATCGTATTCGGATCGATAAAAGCTCGATAAAATAAATAAATATATTTTATATATTTATATATATTATACTAATATATTTATATTTTAATAAAATTTTTAATAATTTTTTTAGTATATATACTATATACTATATATTATTATAGCATTATATATACATATATGTTTTAATAATCACCATTGGATCGTTGATCCAGCGGCTGAAGAAAGCCTTGATTTATCACCATTGGATCAATGATCCGATGATGGTGATCAATTATTCTTAGTCTATATATATTCTTATACTTTCTCAAATCCTAACCCTCGTCTCATCCCTCGATCGACTGCTCGACTTCTTCGCCTCTCTTCCTTTTTTCCACCGATGGTGCAACTGGCTGAAATCCTAATCCTAGTTATTCGTTTCATCCCTCGACGACTTGATCACTCTACCCCTCTTTCCTTTTTCCACCGATGGCATAGTTGGTCGAAATCCTAATTTCAGTTTTCTCTGCCTCTCCTCTCTTTTTTCGTCGATGGCATAGTTGACCGAAATCCTAATCCCAACCTTTCTTCTCTTTTTCCATCGACGGTGCAGCTGGCTGAAACCTTATTTTTAGTTCCCTCCGCCTCTTTTCCATTTTTCCATGGAGCGCAGCTGGCCAAAATCCTAATCAAATCCTAATCCTAGTTCTCTCCGTCTCTCTTTCCTTTTTCTACTGACGGTATAGTTGGCTGAAATTCTACCCAATTCTCTCTATCTCTTTTGGGATTTTTCCACCGACAGGATAGTTGGCCAAAATTCTAATCCCAAATTTTTTCTGCCTCTCTTTCGATCTTTTCTTTTTCCACCGACAACACCGCTGGTACGAATGATATTTATGCATTTTTTTCTTTTCTCTAGTTATCTTTGTTCATATTGGTTGCTCTCTCAACGTGGTAACCATCACAGGGCTTTAGCTACTGTCTTAGAGCCCATTAGTTGCTATCGGAGTTATAGTAGCTCCAATAATCTGGTGAAGGTTGCTTCAGCTGGTGGTGGACCTCCCAATGGCCAGTGGTGGACCGATGGTGCAATGGTGGTCATGAAGTTCAAGCCGTGAGCTTGTGACTATTATGCATAGAACCATGGTCATGGGGCTTGCTCATTGGATAAAGAACCAGTGAGCTGAGGTTAATTGCTTATATTTATTTATGAAGTTTTTTATCTTTCTCTTCTATTTTTGTTACTTAAAAATTTTTATTTCTTTTAGTATTTTTGTTACTTTTTTATTCTTGTAAATGTTAGCTTATCAATTGATAAAGATTGGTTTAATGTTGACTATTAATTGTAAATAGTATTTTTAGTTTATTTTTATATCTTTATTTTTTTTTATATTGATTGACTTGATCTATGTTATTTAATTTTTTATTTTATTTATCTTATGTTTGCAGCATGGTTTAATGTTGACTACTAATTTCTTACAGTATTTTGATATAGAATTGTATCATTGTTAATTCATTCTAGGATTAAAAAAGGTTACAATGACAACCCCTGAGAATTGTGGACCTAATTCTATCGAACTTGAGCCAAACACGAACATAACGAGCTTTTGAGTAGAACTCAAGTCAAACTCGAGCCAAATTTGAACATAATGAACTCGATCTCGAACAAAATTTTTTCAAATACATTCGAACTCAAACCAAACACAAACTAAATAGTAGTTCGAATCAATCGATTTTAAATAGTGAAGTGTTCAATCATGTCCAATTCATTAACAGCCCTACTCGCAGGGTCTAACAGCTTACTAGATTCTGGCATAACAACCTATGATTTTTTCTTCATATAAAAGTGATAATAAGAGAACCCTTAAATAATGTCGAACTCTAGACCGACAACTAATACCTCTCTCCCTATCACCTTTCTTCCTCCGATTGTTTCCTAGACTTCGACTGATTTAAGCATCGAAGGGTACCCTATTGAATATGCTCCAGTGAGAGGATTTTCTTTATAGGTCTCCTAACTATGGAGGGCAGCTCATCTCTGACAATGCACCCGACTAACTTCTCGATGTGGCATCATTGAGGTCCAACAGCTATACTAGTTATTTTAGATGTCACATATTTTGGACTATATTATATTTGTAATTGTGACGATCCATGCCACTGCATATTAATTAATTAGTCTCAATTAGGCAATAGATAGATCTTGGATACTTAGACAAAATAGAAGAATCCAAATAACATCGTTGATTAATCATTTTGGGTGAGATTCCAAAATTGTTATAGTAATGATCCATAGATTTGTTATTTTCTTATCATAGAATGTAAGGTAGATGTAGCCACATATGTGGATGGCTTTTATTACTGGTTTGTATGTAATTAAGGACTACCGAGATGAAAGTGAATGGCAAAATAAGGCAGCTAATTATGGAGCTCTAGTACCTATCACCAATATTTATCACTTGCCATCACTTTTAATCAAGCTTGAATCAAAGGCTGCCTGCCTGATCTACGTGTTAGAGGATGAGTCGATGAAGCATGCCTTACTTTGTTGTTTGAGGGCATGTTTGATTTATGGGTTGGTAGGTGGCTAGCCTTTGGGGGCAAATAGTCGCCCTTGGCTTTCTTCCTTCCTGGATGCGCTTTATCAGAGTATGATCGAGGGCTCGCATTGAGGTACTAGGATGATGTACATCGCCTCTCAAATTTGATTGTCCATGAATAGCCTGATTTTCAAAGTTGAGGTTGTACCTGTGCATCAGGTGTTGGAGAGAGCATATATATTGTTTAGCTAAGAAGGATAGCTACTTTGACACTACTGGCACATCCCTTGTTGTCTCGAGCTCTTGGGACTCCTTTGCTGCACCTGCAGCAATCTTGAAGATTCTGTTGATTTTCTAGGAGCCCCCTTCCTCGGGATTTATTAAGATCAACTTTGATGATGGTGTTAGAAAGGTAGAAGTGGTACGGGCTATGTTATCCAAAGTTTGGATGCCAAGCTGTTAGCCGTTGGAGGCTCTCATCTTTTCGAGCCATCGATTTATGGAGTAGAGTCCTATGCCGCTTGGGCAGGCATCATTTGTGCGAGGTAGGAGCTGCGAGCGTAGAGGATCTTCATTGAGGATGACTCAACCATAGTTATTGGTTGGATCCAAGATGAGGCAAAGCATTTAGAAGCTCATCCACTGCTCCATGACATTTGGAGGTCCCTTTGTCATGTCACCATGACGTTTGTCTGATCTTCTAGGAGGTGAATAGCATCATGGATTGGTTGCATCTTTTATTACAAAGCACACCAGAGACTGGACTTGACATCAAGGTGATGATTGTTCTCAAGCCCTGCGAGACATTTTGTATTCTGATCATGGATTGTACTCACACTAAAATGGTGTGATGGCCCACTTGTACAAAAAAAAAAAAAAAAAAAAAAAAAGAGGCGAGGGGAAGGATAAAGAAGAGAGAGAGGGATAGGAAAGAACACCTTATAACCAAGTCAGGTGGAGTTAGCTCATCTCTATTAACATAAGAAAATGCAACAATGAAATCCCATTTTCAGAATGTCACATATATAAGGAATGCACAATGAAAGAAGGTTGGATTTCGACGGCATAAAATTATGACTATGGGCTTACCCAACACTGCAAAGCTTCATTTGTTCTCATCTTGCATAAGTTCACATTCGAGTTTTGAGCAATCTGGATAGAGGTCGTGTATGTATATGAGATGTTGGGAGCGGACCATATTGTTATTGAGAACGACTAAGTTATTGTGATGTCCTACATATAGAGATGGACACAGGGAGTGACTAACCACCCTCTTATATGAGATATATCCATTTTACCTTCAAGTTACACCGGACTCACAATCAGATATGTCTTCAGGAAGGCGAACACATCGAAGATCTTGTGGACTATTATAGAGGTGATCTATAGATAGTTTAGAAATATTTTACTTTCTGATCTTTTTGGATGTATTTACGTGAGACTTGTGTGAATGATCCATTTAGAAAAAAAATCTTCTCTCTCTCATGCCCACCTATAAGTTGGAGAGTTGTACTTTTATCAACCATCTTTTATCCTGTTAGTAATTTTCTTTTTTTAATTAATCTTTTTTGTGCATCATGTTCAATGACTGTCCTTTGCGATTTGGTAGCCAGCCAAATCTATCTACATGTCAATCTTAGATCTACATGTCAATCTTAGATAAAGTAAAGGACTCATCGATAGCAAAACAAACATTGTAAGGTCTCTCTTGCACTGCCCACAGGTTTCCAAGCATTTAACTGTACGAGAACTGTTTTCATTGCGCGTCTGACTCCAATAGCCCAATGTGTGGAACTCATAGATTCTTTTTAATTCTAAAATACGGGATCATGTTTGGATTGGTGCACTCCACCAACCAAAACCGAAAAAGCAAAGAACGAAGTGGAACGAACAAGAGATGCTTAGTGCTATCAAGCACGTAATGCCAACCACAACCATCCCATTTCCTCCGGTGGGTCCTTTAGTTTTAGGTTTTGACGTTGAACCTAGAAGTTAGTATAACGATAAAAGGCAAAGAAAGGAGCTGTCTCTCTACAATCATGTACCTTTTTTTAATAATGTAATCGGTTTCTTGTCACTAAATGGAGGGCCAGCTGGTGTTGATATCTCTCTTATGGCAGAATATAGAGATGGATTCCAACCATGCATCCTTTTAATATGAATCCTTAAGATGGGGCCAGGTTGCATCTGGCGGAGTGGCTTTTGTATCCTTCACTTTCAGGCTATAAAAAGGGGTCCTCACGCAAATGGCCAAGGCAACGGACTTGTGCCCGGCACACGCCTCCTTTAACTTATCCTTAGGTCGTGGTCCCTCTCTCTCTCTCTCTATGTGTGTGTGTGTTTGCGCCTAAATATTTTATTATATATTGTCTTCAGCTTCAAAAAGTTCCCATGATGATAGCTCTTTTTTCACATAATTAAGTTATTTCCATGTATAATCATGCATTAGTTAGTTTACATCTTTTGTAGAGCACCATATACGTGACGAAGGCTAATATTTTGATGAAATCTAGATGCTTGCCCCCCCCCAAGATTTGGAATATGTAGCAGCCATTAATCACTTTGGCATATATTCTTTATTCCAATATTGTAACTTTTTTAGAAATATTCCAATTTTTATCTATTGTTTCAATGATTTGTGGGTGAATATCAATTTAAGAAACATTCAATATTCCAAGATAGTCGTTGGAACCAAATATAAGATTGTGATGCCACACTAGTTGCGTATGTTTAAATATTATCATATCTTGAGTGGAAGGAAATTCTTGCTCAAAAAATAATATCAGATGATTCTAATATTTGTTATTTATTATCTATCTCAACACTACAGAAATAGTTGATCGGTTAAGCTTAGAGAATTTTAGAAAGCAAACAGTGCTATCCACATATTTAAGTACCACTTTTATCGATCTCTTGTAAGCATTGCAAAAACGAAACCCATACCAACCAACGATTGGTCTAGGGATTGGCGCCTTGGCCTGTATTTCCAAGGAAGTAGCGACTTAGGTCATGCGATTTACTGGTGCATGGTTTTACAAGGTGAAGTTAGGTTGCCCTAATCGTATGGTGGATATATATTGATACGACCATAATGGGCCTACTTAAGGGAGGACTAGCCTTGTTGTACTTATGTGGCTAATTAGAGTATGGGCTGATCTTTAGTTTTATATGGTGGATATGTGTTGATTGGTTACCCTTTGTCCACAACCAATCAAATATCCACATCAAGTTGAAATTGAAATCAATGATATCGGTTTAATACCTAATGCCACATCAAAATCAATTCAGGTCTAGCATTGGAGTCAACTCCACTCTGGTGACTATTTTCATTTATTTGGAAACATGATTGGAAACTACTCATTAATTAACTACGTACATGCATTCAGGACCTTTGAACTGGTGCTAAACATAGGTTATTCATGCGCAAATTTTAACAGCTAAATCACATCGCACAAGAATGAAGAGCAAAATGGAGCTAGTTCTTGTGCTTCTCTTAATGGTGTCCCTCGCTGGTGCACAAAACCCATCGCCTCCCGTGACGCAGCAAACTCTTCAACAGGTGGCTGGCTCGTTGCAGATGTATGTCGATCAGCTTCCCAACATGCCCAAGATTTATGGCTACTCCATGCAAGATGGCTCCCCAAAACCTGTTACTCTCACCATGGGCATGTACCAAAAGACATGGGTATGCTTCTCGTCTTAATCTGTATCCTAGGCCCTAAACAATATATGTGCTCCAACTAGATAATGGTAGATATGATTACTAAACGGCTAGCTCAATTTTTTTCTTTTTTTTTTTTTTTCTTTTTTTTTTTAAAAAAACGAGCTACCTAAATTCTAAAAGTTTTCATCTGCAGAAACTAAATTGATATAGCATTACTAAAAACAAGAATAATATTTTTCGAAATCACTATCAGTATATTAAAGTTATCGTTTCTATATAAATGAAATCTTGGAAGCTAGTATATATATCTGTCTGCTTGCGTGCCCTGCGAAGATCTTTTCATAACTTATATAGCAGAATATTGAAAATTTTATGAGTATATTTCCATGCATGTATATTTTTTTCTTGGTAGCTAAAGGGACCGCCTTTGTATGTGGGGCAGCAAGAACTAAGCAAACGAAGGAGTGATCACGTACGTTCTGGTATATATATACATATAGCTCCATTTATTTATCATTATTCGTATGTCGTTCTGCAGAAATTCCACCGTGACCTCCCTCCCACGCCGGTCTTCGTCTTCGGCACCAGCGCCGAGGCCGCCACCTTTCCGGGCCCCACCATCATCGCCCACCAAGGCGTCCCCCTCTCCGTCACCTGGCAGAACCACCTCCCCTCCTCCCACATCCTCCCTTGGGACCCCACCGTCCCCACCGCCATCCCCAAGAACGGCGGCGTCCCCACCGTCGTCCACCTCCACGGCGGTGTCCACCCCCCAACCTCCGACGGCAGCGCCCTCGCCTGGTTCACCGCCAACTTCCAAGAAACCGGCCCAAAATGGACCCAGGTCACCTACACCTACCCCAATGTCCAGCCCCCGGGCAACCTCTGGTACCACGATCACGCCCTCGGCCTCACCCGCGCCAACCTCCTCGCCGGTCTCCTCGGCGCCTACGTCATCCAGAACCCCTCCCTCGACGACCCCTTCAACCTCCCCTGCGGCGACACCTTTGACCGCCACCTCGTCATCGCCGATCGGAGCTTCAACGTCGACGGCACCCTCTTCATGAACGCCACCGGCATCAACCCCTCCATCCACCCCCAGTGGCAGCCCGAGTACTTCGGCGAGGCCATCACCGTCAACGGCAAGGCCTGGCCGTTCCTCGCCGTCCACCGCCGCAAGTACCGCTTCCGTATCATCAACTCGAGCAACGCGCGTTACTTGCGGCTAGCATTATCCAACGGTCTCTCATTCTGCGTCATCGGATCCGACGCATCGTACCTGGCGGCGCCGGTCACGTCGCAAAACATCCTCTTAGGCCCTGCGGAGATCGCCGACGTCATCGTCGACTTCTCGTTGTCGACAACCAATGAGGCCGAGCTGACCAACGATGCACCATACCCATATCCGACCGGCTCCCCGGCGGGGCCTCTTAACGGTAAAGTGATGAAGTTCGTGATCCTGCCAAAGGGAACGCCGCCGGAAGCTCCCGATAACTCGACGGTGCCGACGAAGGAGGTGAATTTTACATCAGTGGTGCCGACCGACGTGGCGGTCACGAGGTACATAACGATGTACGAGTACACCACCGCGACCGGCAGCCCGACGCACCTCTATATCAACGGCAAGAGGTTCGAGGATCCGGTGACGGAGACGCCGAGGTCCGGCACGACGGAGCTGTGGAACGTGATCAACTTAACGGGGGATAACCATCCGTTACATATACACCTGGGGGTGTTTCAGGCGATTAAAGTGCAGGAGCTGTTGGACTTGACGACGTTTAAGAATTGTATGACGGCTATCAATGACGCCGTCAAGTGTAACGTGGCAAGGCACGCGGTGGGGAAGGTGTTGCCGGTGCCGGAGCATGAGAAGACGTGGAAGAATGTGGTGAAGATCGAGCCCGGGTACGTGACGTCTGTGGTGGTGGCGTTCAAGCTGGTGGAAACCAATCAGAAGTATCCGTTCGATGCCACGGGTGAGCCAGGTTACGTCTACCACTGCCACGTGAGTTCCTAATCTGGGATCCAATTTATTATTTTGTTGGTCCGACCCATTAGCATCCATGATAGTATTAAACTTGAAAGCAGAGATGTGCGAACCAAGTTTAAATTTATGGCTTGGGTACGAATCTGACAAGCAAATTGCTGAACTAAACCTGATCCAGTTAGGTCCAACTGGACATAGTAAGCCGTTACAAAAGTTGACTTAAAAATAATCTTCAAAGGTATGCAGGACCAGCGAGTCTGCAATGGTGGTTTTAGCCTTTAGGGTCGCAATGGATGCTAGTCAAAAGTGGACGCGCATATGACAATACACGCGCATCCTCAGCCCTTGGGTATGGCCACAAGGATTAATTAATTTAGTACACAACAAGAATAAATAAAATATTTTTTATTGACTTAACCTATAGTATTTATTATAGACGAATTTTCGATCTCAGCCTGCCAAGCCGGCCCATGTGATTATTACCGGGCCTGTTTTGGGCCCATCTTAATTCCTGATGCTTAAGATAGATTTACTCACTCTCTCATATTTACTTTGCAGATATTGGATCATGAGGACAATGCTATGATTCGGCCGTTGAAGATGCTTCCTTGAAGAAAGACGCTAGTGATACAAGCAAAACCTTTGTTGGTCACCAGTGGGTGCAGAAGGAATGGATAGGCATTGGATGACCTAATAGCCCTGCATGGTTATTGTTTTGGGTGGAGTTAGAAAGTTCTAAGTATTGTACCTAGGTATTTATTGGGTTTTAACTAGTGGTTCGTGTGAGAGAAGTTTTATGAGATACTGTAACTTACTAAAGCATGCATCCACGTCTTCATGTCATTTTTAGTTTCTATATTCCGTAGTATCTACATGTATAATGTAATCGATTCATCTGTAGTATTACTCATTTTAATAAATCTTCAGCTTTCTCTTTTAAATTCATGACAATTTTCACATTGGTCATGAGAATCATTTTAGAAATTGATAGCTACAGCTTGTCAATATCTACCGCAAAATGTCCGATTCAAACCATGCTTAAACAAACGCCTTGCAATTTCAACTTGAAAGGAGCGACCGAAGGAGCAGAAAAACTACCACCCTTTCTTTCCTTCTTTCTTATTAAGGAAATAAAGACTGGACGTGCGATTTGAATCTTGACCTTCTCCCAGAGGGCAAGTTGGAATCAGCTAAGCTAAGACTGGCGGAAAGAAAGCTAATTCTTCGGTGTTGCATTTTCTTTAACATGGTGGGAACCTCCGCAATCCTAACTCCTTGAAATATACAAATCATCATGGCCTAATACAATTTAAGCACAGTTATTGGAACATTCTAGACTATATATTATATCGTTGGCAGCATTTGTAATTTATTTAAATATAGTGTCAATGGTTTTTAATGCAAACCAACCACTCATTCAGCGCTCAATATATGCACATGCCTTGCTGGTTGGTATGTTTTGCGCCAAATCTCCACTCAAAATGTTTGTGTTAGCATTCATTTTTATTAGCTCTGTAAAAGTTAATCACATTTGATATTATATATGGTTGCAACCTGGCAGATACGACCATTGGATATTTTACCATCATAAAATAAATAGCATGATTGCTTTTCTCCTTTATTAATTCAATATCTGTTTAGACAGAACTTAACCTTTTGATCCATCCATGGTTCCTGATGTCTCAAGGTATGAGCTTTAAAGGCCTCATCATCTCGTTATCTTCATGATCTAAAATCTGCATTGCAATTTGAACAGAGAAGATAGTTAGTTCAAATTCTTTTAACAAACTATAATTACAAGCAAGAAGTTAACTAAAAGCCTGGTAAATACAAACAAGAAGTTAGTTCAAATTCTCAAAAGAAAGAAAGAAAAAGCATGAAATCAGTTTCTCCAAAACTCGAAAAAGAGATGGATAGAATATTAGCTTTCCACTCCGACAGCCAGTCCGAAACATTTATGACCAATCTGACTACAAACACATCACCAGAATCTGATTGGATTTGGTTATAATGGTGGTGATTTTTCAGTGATGCAAATGTTTGCGATCTTGGTTTAGTGGTGGACAAAATGAAGTGATGGTGTGCACAAGTTAGGTGGGAAAGTTCAAGATAAAGGTCGACGAAGGCAGTGGAGGATTTAAATATGATTGGTGGTGGGTGCCCCACTGCCAATAGAGATGTTAAGCGGGAATAGTTAGTAGAAGACTTTAGAACAAATGAACAATCAAACGATGAAATTAAAGAAAAATCCTTACAAACATAGAAAGTATTACCAGTTTGAGCAGCTTGTGACATTACCGTGTCACATGGATGGCGTCCAGAAAACATCCAACTGCTCCAATTTTCAACTTTGGATTACAGGGTAGGGGCTAGGTAGAATTGCTCCCAACTAAATATAACAGGCCAGTAAGAACTAAGAAAAGAACAACATGACATCCTCATGCAAGAACGAGATGACATCTTCATGTCAGGTGCGTACAATGCAGTGTGTTAGCGTGGCCAAGACCGCTATTGGAGACTCAACGAGGGCAGTGGAAACCCTCGTACGCGGGATCGATGTTACCATCCAGACCACGGGATTTATTACACTCATTTAGACAGCACCAGGCCTACACATTATGATTAACATACGGGAACGGCATGAGATTGGACCCATTTAATAACGAGTTTTAATCAAGAACGAAGAAGTGTGGAGCTGTGGACATTGAGTGCTTCAATTTTAAAATATTTTGACATTTAACTATTAAATATTAAAAGGATGGCCAATCTTGTCGTGTTATCTTATCTTATTTTATTTTTTTCTCATAAAGCTAAGCTAACCATGCTGCGTTTCATCACGCCATGTCTCTGCCAGGAGAAATTCTTGATCGACTAGATGAAGTCAATAAAAACAAATAGATATCGTAATCTCTAACATATTTATTTAATTATCTCAAAGTAATGCTGTGATAACGAAGAATTTCCTTCCACTAGCCTCCAACAATCAGATCCTCTGATGAGTCACGTGTGAGGTGACAGCCACCAACTTGAAGACGGTCAGTCGTGCCCCTCTAACGTGCATTACCATTCGTGCGCAGGGAACAATGATCATATATCTCAGCGACTATTTTGATTTTTGCAGCCGATTAAAAAAAAAAAAACGGAGAGAAAGTGCGTGAGAGAGTTTGAGAAGACTTACGTGGCAGTGATAAACGTAACCCGGCTCCTCGGTCGCATTGAAAGGAAACTTGGTCCCCGGTCCCAAGGGCTTGAACCGGACCAGGATCCTGGTCGCGCAACCGGGCCTCATCTTGAACACGTTCTTCCACCCTCTTTCATAACGCGGCACAGTGTATCTCCTCCCCCTCGCGTGATCCCCCACGCGGCACTTGATCGCGTCGTTCAGTCTCATCATGCAATTCTTAAAGCCATCCAGGTCCACCAGCTCCCGCTGCTCCAGCACCACGAACAGCGCCAGATGGATGTGCAACGGGTGATTGTCGTCCGTCAGGTTGATCACGTGCCACACCTCGCTGCTCCCCTCCCTCGGCGTCTCCGTCGCCCGCTCCAGGAACGACAACCCGTTGAGGTACAAATGGGTCGGCTCCCCCGTCGCACTCTCGTACTCGTACATCGCGATGTACCGCGTCATCGCCGCCCGGTGCACCGCCGGCGCAGGATACCTGAACAATCTCTTCGGGATCTGCGATGGGTCCACCTCCCTCCGCCGCCCGATCACGAACTTCATGACCCGGCCGTTGATCTCGTCGGTCGAGTCGCCAGAGGGGTACGGGTACGGCGCGTCGTTGGCGAGGATCGCCGAATCGGTCTGCGACTGGGCGAAATCGACGATGACGTCGGCGATCTCAGAGGGGGCGAGGAGGAATTTCCTGGAGGTCACCGGTTTGGGGAGGTAGACGGAATCGGAGGCGACGTGGACGAAATGAAGGCCGTTGGTGAAGAAGAAGCGGAAGAAGCGGGCGTTGCTGGCGTTGATGATTCGGAAGCGGTACCGGCGGCGGCGGACGGCGAGGAAAGGCCAGGCCTTGCCGTTGACGATGATGGCGTCGCCGAAGTACTCTGGCTGCCACTGAGGGTGGATTTGGGGGTTGTTGCCAGTGGAGTTCATGTAGATGGAGCCATCGGAGAGGAAGCTCCGGTCGAAGACGACGAGAGGGAGGTCGAATCGGGGGCCGGATGGGAGGCGGAGGGGGGATTCGTGGTGGGGGGCGAGGAGGGAGTAGGCGCCAAAAAGGCCGGCGAGGAGGTTGACGCGTGTGAGGGCCATGGCGTGGTCGTGGTACCAGAGGGAGCCGGGGGTCTGGTAGTTGGGGTAGGAGGAGGTGGGGCGGGACCATGTGGGGCCGGTGGAGGAGAAGGAGGAGGTGAACCAGGCGAGGGAGTGGCCGTCGGAATGGGGAGGGTGGACGCCGCCGTGGAGGTGGACGACAGTGGGGACCCCGTCGGCGGAGGGGCGGGGGACCGAGAGAGTGGGGTCCCAGGGGAGGATGTGGCGGGAGGGGAGGTGGTTGGTCCACGTCACGTGGGTGGGGACGCCCTGGAGGGCCTCGATGGTGGGGCCCGGCACTGTGGCGGTTTCCCTGGAGGTGCCGAACGCGAAGACCCGCGAGCGTGGGAGGTCCCGGTGGAACTTCTGTCCCAAAATTAAGAGGAAAAAAGAAAAAAAAGAAAGAAAAAGTTAAAAATTCATAATGTAGGGAATCATTGAAATCACCGTCCATAAAAAAATTGAAATGGCTCCGATAAAATAAAATAAAAAAATAAATAAGTAGATAAGAATATCAGATATTGGCCACTATCATATTACGGAAATTATTCTCTCCTTTCTTGCTCATGGGTTAGTGCCCATGTCATACTGGCACTATGCTTTTGAAACAACTATTTTTCTCATTAATAGGATGCCATCTAAAGTCTCTAGTGATGTGTTCCTCTTCGAACTTATTTATAACAAATCGCTATTCTATATATTTCTACGAATTTTAGGATGTCTTTGCTACCCTTTTTTTTATTCTTACAATCGGCATAAAATGAAGTATCGGTTTCAACAATGTGTGTTTCTCGACTATAGTTCCTCTCATAGTGCCTATCGATATCTTGATTTAAAAACAAATCGTATGTATATCGTTAGACATATTCGCTTCGACGAATCTATCTTTTCTTTTCAATCTCAATTTTCATTAATTTGTCCACCACCAACACTCCCTCTTTCTCACCTTAGGGCGTTACATCACTTCAATCTCTACAAGAGATCATCCTACTACCATCTATTTCTTCACCCGTTCCACATTCTTCTTTGCATCGTTTGTCCACCTCAACATCGATTGCATCCCCCATTTCTCGATCTGTCTCAACACCTTCTTCTGTAACCGATCCCACTCCACGCCCTTCTAGCATTACTAACTCTGCACATATTCGGACCAGATTACTTAATGACCTCTATTGCAATTCTTCATCAGCAAAACCTTCCCTTCCCATGCCTCCCCCTACAACTAGCTTCCAGTAAGACAAAACCTCTCCTGATCCACTTGTCCAACCCATTCGTAGATATTTCATGGTGTTTCGACCTCATCCTAACCAGCCGTCCGCCCTCACCATCACTATCCTCCCCATAGAACCTACTTACTTTACTCAAGCATCTAAATACTCTGAGTGGCATGCTGCAATGACTGAAGAATTTAATGATTTAATTCGTAATGGTATGTGGTCTCTTGTTCCACGTTCATCTCATAAAAAAAATTGGTTGGCTGTAAACGGGTATACAGAATCAAGAGAAAAGCTGATGGATCTCTCGAGTGTTACAAAGCACGCCTAGTTGCTAAAGGATTCCATCAACAACTTGGCCCCTACTACAATGAGACATTCAGCCCAGTTATCAAACCTACCATCATTCGGTCTATTCTAAGTATTGCAATCTCTCAAGGTTGGTCCATTCAACAACTAGATATTCACAATGCCTTTTTGCATGGCAACCTGATGGAGGAAGTATACATATCCCAACCGCCAGGTTTTAAGGACCGCGACCATCCAGATTATGTCCGTCATCTTCATAAATCTCTATATGAGTTAAAACAAGCACCCTGTGCTTGGTTTCACCGTCTCTCCCAGTTTCTTCTCCGACTAGGATTTGTTGCTAGCAAGACCGATCCTTCATTATTTATTTTAAGGATGAAGTCTCATGTCCTGTATGTGCTCATCTATGTTGATGATATTTTGGTAACCAGCAATGACTCCAGTTAGGTTTCTCTTCTCCTTCATTAGCTTGCTAAAAAATTCTCTATTAAAGATCTTAGTGATCTCTATTTTTTCTTAGGAATTGAGGCTATTCGAAACTCTACTAGATTATTATTATCTCAAATGCTACATTAAAGATCTTTTGTCAAAGGCAGGCATGGTTGATTGTAAACCTGTTCAGACCCCAATGGCCATTACAAAGAATTCTGATTCAGGGGGTGCACCCCATCCGGACTCCACATAGTATTGCTCTATTGTTGGAGCTCTTCAGTATGTTACATTGACATGTTTGGATATTTTCTTTGCAGTGAATAAAATATATCAGTTTATGTAGTCTTCTAATACTGATCATTGGATTATGGTCAAACGCATCTTAAGATACCTTCAAGCTACAGCTGATCATAGGTTACACATTCGTCGATCCACCTCTCGCTCTCTCCAAGCCTTCTCGAATGCAGATTGAGTAGGTAGTGAGACTGATAGGAGTTCTACTGGAGGCTATGCAATTTTTCTCGGCCCCAACCTCATTTCTTGGGCAACTCATAAACAGAAGATAGTTGTCCGCTTGTCCACAGAGTCTGAATATAAGGCCTTAGCGAATGCATCAGCTGAACTAATATGGCTTGAGTTATTATTTCAAGAACTTGGCCATCCCTTACATGGCCCTCCTATTCTATGGTGTGATAATATTGGGGCCACTTATTTCTCGGCCAATCCTATTTTTCATGCTCGCACAAAGCATGTCTTAATTGATTTTCATTTCGTTCGTGAACGTGTTCACGACATTAACTATCTGTTCAGTTCATCTCCACCCAAGATCAACTTGCCGATATTCTCACCAAATCCTTGGGTACCTCATGATTTAGATTCCTAAGGGATAAGCTGAAGATTTGTGCTCTCGATTTTTTATCTTGATAGGGTGTATGAGCGCATATTCATTCTCACCCAACATTCTATTTTGGCTTGCACTCTTATTTAGTCATTTTCTATGTTTAGCAAATCAACATATATTCATATTTGGCTGGCACTCTTATTTGGTCTTTCTCCTTGGCAATTCTATATTTAATTTTTTTTTACTTAGTATGTAATCAGAATATTTCTTTCTCTTTACTTATTTTGTAATCGAGATATTTCTTTTTCTTGTAATTAATGTAATAGCTTACCTTATAATCTACATATATCTTTATTAAAAATTAATAAAATATAAAAATTAAAAATAATTTTTAATAAAAAAATTATCTTCGGAAGAAAATTATATTTTACGATAGAAATTTATGGTGATATTGGGGACCAATTTTGGGCAGCTTTTAGTGGAGATGGGAGTGGGACGCTTCACTTTGGGGGCGGTTGAAGTTAGAGACGAGACAAGAGCTCGTGGTGGAACTTTGGAGGAGAATCTTGAACAAATTCTTTGGTCATTGTTCTGCCAACACGGCGCAAAGAAGATACTTAAGCAAACGAAGTTAACATCTAGGAATGTTGACGTGTGGAATAAAACGTTGACCAGCCCTGCGCCTGTTCCTGCACTCGCTGATCAAGCCTGGCCATGATGCGGTGATCATACGAAGGATTTGGCTCAACTCTAGCTATATTTAAAATAAAAAAACCTAGGCAAAAAAAAAAGGATGAACCTACTAGAATTTTTAGGGAGCTACTAAGAGGGCAATTGTAATAGTGTTGATTTTTCTATTACAGAACAAGTAAATAAAGATGGATGAGAAAGTGCAGGTACAAAATAGGGTGTCGAACTAAAATGGGGTGCAGGTATAAATTGGAGTCTAAATCATTGTATTTTTTATATGTCATCCAGTGGTCACTTAAGCCATGTTTCACTTCAGCTGGCTTATATCTCATTTTCTTCATTGTATGGTTCAGTTTGCATGTCAATGTCTTAATTGGCACAGCTCAGGCTTTACATATTTCTTTATCTACTTTGGGCTGCACCATTGAAGATGGTTCAGATGG